>JAUZNJ010036016.1:0-12019 GCA_034780135.1 Jordanella pulchra
CCTGCTTAACAATACACTTGATTTTATTTTTTCACCCTCCTGAATCAGTGTATTAAATGACAAGTTCAATGGTCATACTAGACATGGCTTCCTTAGCTTCAAGACAAGCGGATGAGTTAATCCTTACAAAGATGGTCCTTGAAATGTCCTTACAAATGCATACAAGCAGTGAATTCCTTTTGTTGAAATTACTCTTATCTGGTCAGAAAAACCTACATTCCTGTAGACATACTGTAGAGTGCAACCAGCACAACCGACATGAGCTGAGAGAAAGGAGAGCAGCAGCCAGATCTTTTTTACCCTTAATCCTTTACCCAAATTCTATTGTTATTTAAGCTTAATTTTGATTGAGGAGGTGGTTACTTGACAGAGCATGAGTCCTTTATTATAACACATTAGAGCAGCTCTCCTTGAGCTGGAAAAATAAAATGTCCCCATGCTCCCAGGTGTCCCGCAGTCATCTTTGCAAGGATCAATTGTAATTTGAGCTCAATAACCTCACTGAGGTCTGATAGACTGTCCAGGCAGGCTCATAAGAATAAAATGATGAGTATACCTTAGAAAGTGGAAAGTGTGTCAGTTCTGCTCTAATCAACATAAAACATATACTTCATGATATCTTTACTATTTAAGCCCCTTTGGCTGTTTAATTTTTGTTATAGGAACAATAAACTACATTACAAGTTGACAAAGACAACAGAACATATTTAATAGATAGCAATAAGATATCCAGCATTTTAATTAGTTGACAATGTCTTGACAGATGTGATTCCTTAATCTATATTTTAGGCAAAACAGGATAAATGAATGAGAATAAGCCCAAACTGGAGCTGTAAACTCACTACAAAATGCGCTGGTGAGAAACTATGAAGATAAATAAAGGAAGGCAGTCTATGATAGTGTTTAAAACAAAGGCCTTTAAGATATTTACAACTTAAGTGTTGGTTGTGCAAATATTCATCCTCTTTAAGAGTGTCCTACTTTGAGAGTGGTACAAAACCACTGATAGAAAGAAAGCTTAAGCAGTCTTCTTTGCAGATCGCCTTAGCTCATTAAGCTTACTCAGGAAACAAATGGGAACAGACATGACATGTTTATTAATCAAGCCATTGTGCTGAAAAAATGCATTTTAAGTATATTAAAATAATCTTTTACTATATTGCACATGTGTGAATACAAAACTATTTCCGTTTTGAAAGTATATAAAGTGCTTTTTTAGCAGTAAGTTTGCAAAAACAGCAACAGGTCCCGTCACTTTTTATGTCACAGTTAAGATGCAAAGGCGCTTTTTAATGATGTAATCTGTACTGTCTCAAATCTCCAACTTTGTATGGTTCAAACCTTTGACCAAGTACACACTTTATAGAGGGCCATAGGGTGTAGTGTTGGTATAGAGACTGGGTCTTTATCCTATATGGAAACATTATGTGTGCCAGAAAACTAACATTGCTTATATTATCACATCCTTATTGTAACAACCATCCTTACTATAAAACATAGTGATAGCGGCATAATGTTGTCTTGATGTTTTTTCTTCAGCAGACAAAGGAAGCTGCTCAGTGCATTTAAGAAGATGGCTAGCACTAAATAAAAGGTATTCCTTTGAGAAAAAAAATACCTAAATCTATAGCCAGAGCTACACTCACTAAGATCAGAGCAGATGTGATATTTGTCCTTGTCAAATTCAGACCCAAATCAAAGTGTGAATCTCTCGCAAAGATTGAAAATTGATGTTTAAAAATTCTCTTCATCTATTCTGATAGAATTTCAACAATTTTTTGAACAAGAAGAGGTAAAAAAAATTACCAGCCTTCAGAAGTGTAAAGCCAGTACATTCTTACAGGACAACACTGCAATTGCAATATAAGGTGACAAAGTGAGTTGGGGATGAATACATTGCAGGCTTTTTTCTCTATAAAGATTTTTAATGCTTAATACAATTTTCATTTCACTTTACAAAAAATTATTTTTTTTTGGTTTTAAATATATATAAATCCAATTAAATTTGCATGACTGGCAATATGTACACAGTGCTCAAAGGGTTCAAATAATAATGCAAACACTATTCTATCTAGTTCTGCATAAAAGCTTGAATCAAGTTTAAAAGAAATTAAGCTAATTAATATGGTATAAGAAATGACTGTTTCAGAAGAAGATATTGGGCCATTGCTACATACTGCTGTTTTTAAAGTTACACGTCTTGCTTTCCACACACTGACTTTACAGTTCTATTTTAATTGGCTTCCTTGCTAACTGGGGTTAGTTGATGTTGGTTCAAAATGCTTATGATAGATTAATTTCCTGTTAAACATAAACTGGACTAGTTCCTTTTAAATGGACTTGCTGTGGAGAATGGTTGTAAACCACATTTGATGAAGGTATCAGGAAATTTATTGAAGGTTATAGAAAGCAATCTTTTGAAAAGCTAAAAGCTGATTTGAAGATCAGCATAAAACTCTGTAATAACTCCCTCAAATACTAACACAACCAACTTCAATTTTAACATACACACATGAACACACCCCCACTTATTCTTGCTATATGTATTGAGTTGAATGACTCAGTCTGAATATCTTAAAGTGAAGCTCCTACCTCGTGTTTCTACCTCCAATCCCTTCACCCTTTCTCTGGGTCAATGGTAAGAACACTATTCAGCTTAGCAAATGAGCTTCAGACTGCTGTGCTGAATCCAGTTAGCCTTCGGCCAACATTGCACAAATGATACTTGTCATTAATTAAGCTTATTTGGGAACACAGCCATCCAAAAAGGGACTGAAAACCCATTGTAAAACTTAAGACATATCAAGGTCTGTAGATCAGCATGTGTCACACAGAGTACAGTAATGTATTTTTGTTTGACTCTGTGAGGTGGCCTGTGGTCGTACATCTTGTCGTGAAAAAGATTGTGGACAAAAATATAGGTCCAAAGGCAAGGCAAGGTACATTTACGTGATTTTAACAGTATAACAGAGGGGAAGTAAAATACAAATAAAAGAAAGTAAAGATTAAAACATGATAAAAGCAGGTAGTAAAACATATAAAGCAGTTGGACCACAAACTTAAACTAATGATACCTTGATTAACAGTTTACCTTCAACAGTCAAAGGCACTAAATAAATAGGATTTTAACTTTGACTTAAACAAACTCAGAATTCCAGCTCTTTCACAGTCTTTTGGAAGTTTGTTCCAGATAAGTGAAGCATCTAAATGCTGCTTTTCCGTATTTGGTTCCAGTTCTTGATGTACAGAATAGGCTTGAACTAGAAGACCCAAGTGGTCTGGGAGGTTGATACACTGACAAATCGACTTTGTATTGAGGTTCTGATCCATTCGGTGATTTATAGATAAACAGAAGGATTTTAAAGTCTATTCTTTGAGCTACAGGAAGCCAGTGGAAGGCACTGTGTACTGTGGTTGGAATTGAAATCTGACAAAGACAAAAAGCAGCCAGTCATTGATAAGAAGGCAGTTTACTTTCGAAACATCTTTTTTGAGGTTCATGAGGTTCTTATGCTAAATGAATTGGTAATAGGAAGAACCCTACTTCCTGGTCCTAGCTCCCTCCTTTTTGTAATGGAGTAAATCCAGTTAAACTCTTAAAGTCATGGGTCCAGCCCTTTTAAGTGTGGGGTGCAGTTACTGAAACGCTTGACTGACTGGTTTTCATTTCATAAGCTAATTAAACTATGATTTTTATTAGGAAAACCAAGATACAAAAAAATTTGTATCAAAATGAGCCTAAAAAACAACAAGTGTGAATCTGAGGAAGATGGATGCATGTTTCAAATGTTTGCAATATACTAAATCTGTTAATATGCTTTGGAGCAGGAAGGTTCTGGGTTCGATCCCAGCCTGGGGTCTTTCTGCATGGAGTTTGCATGTTCTCCCTGTGCAAGCGTGGGTTCTCTCTGGGTACTACGGCTTCCTCCCACAGTCCAAAAACATGACTGTTAAGTTAATTGGCATCTCTCAACTGTCCTTAGGCGTGAGTGTGTGTGTGCATGGTTGTTTGTCCTTGTGTGTCCCTGTGTTGCCCTGCGTCCTGGGTGTACCCCGCCTTACGCCCATAGTCTGCCGGAGATAGGCACCGACCCAACGGCGACCCTGACGGATGAAGCGGGAGAAGATGGATGGATGGATGGTTCTCACTCTAAGACAGGAATACCCCAACCCACACACCTCTGCTGATAGTCTCCAAAATTTAGTTATGGTTTCATAGAGAAATGTAAGATTATTCCCGATTTCATTTCACAGATTAATGGTGGTCATAACAACTGACAATCAATGGTAAACCAGCATTACACAATAAATAAAATCACCTTTGTTAAAACAGGGTTTAGTAGCAGGTTGTCTACAATAGGCAAATACCAAAAGAGATGATTGCATGTTTTTCACATATTTTCTAGAGCATGCTCATGCTCAATTTAAACATTAACTGTAGATGTTCTTTACGGCAGAAACCATTGACAAGCTAAAACTTGATATAACAATGTTTTGTTAAATCCAAGATTATAGTTTTATTCTGACTTCCTGCTTAGTCTGCCATCTTCTATTTATACAGATATTTGCATACATTTGCAAAAAATGTTTAAAATAATACCTTTAATTAAAGTAAGTAATGTAATGTAAGTAGTTAAAACATTGGACAAGCAAGAATAAACCACAAGTTTTCTATAAAGGATTATGCCCCCATTTGCTAGACTGTATTCTAGATAAGAGAAAGGAGCAAGAGATTTAGAATATGATAAACATTGCAATATAGAATTTAAACCTTATCTCACACTGATAAGATTTTAAGCTGTGGCACCTAGTGAGGAGACAGAGGGCAGAGTGCTAAGATGTAAATTGGGGAACAAAGCCATAAGACAGCTACTGTTTCAAAAACCAAAAGGGAATTTGGTATTGCCAATTTTATCAAAGTTTGCCCAGTAGATAACAGGATGGATTATTTTCAACAGGCATCACTGCAGCACCTAGAAGTAAAAGATAAGGATTGAGTTAGAATATATGTTTTTTAACTCCAGAACATCTCTAAATAAAACTAATGCGCTGGTATTCTCATGTGTAGGAAGAAAAGCTTTAGGTTCTCTGCATATAATGTCCAGATCTGTTGCAGCCCTCTAAGCTACAACACAAAGTGTTAATGTGAGTGCTGAATAAATGGTCAAAAAGTAGCAGGGATTTCAGAGATGTATGAAAACTTTTGCAACTTTTTGCTTCTGTGTTCCAAATGTTGTTTGCTTCAGTTTTGCACCATTCTCAAAGTCAATAACTCTGAAATCATTGGGAGGCAGACATTCCAATTGAGTACAATGATTTTTAAAACTTTTACATGTGAAGTTCTCTTGGTGAGAAATCCCTCACAACTTTAAGAACATTTTACTCTATCAGAAGACTCGTATTTATAAATTATCAGAGGTTTTTAAATCAGACATTATCGCTTTAATCTCTCTGTTCCACTAGAAGGCTAATACAGATACTGTCGGTCATATTAGTCATTGTAAAATACGTAGTATTTAGTTTTAATCAAACATTGGATCTACCTAACTTATTTTGGTTTTAATGTAAAGCGACTAAAGTGAGCTATTTATACTTGCATTATACAGTCTGTCTTTAGTAGAATATTTTTAAGCCTAATTTTGTAATATTGCAATCTACACAAGTATTATCTATTTAAATTGACCACAATTTTGCTTTGTAAAGGAAAAAACCCCTGCACAAACTGTTATTGTTTTTTTTTCTAACTGTTCCTGCATCAGTTCATTTCATACACATGTACACTTATAACACATGCGTACATCTGCACGCATGCATGCACAAACACATTCACTCACACAATGTTATTATTTTGTTTTCAAAATACCAGGATGGTGGGTATGCAACAATAAAAAGGCTGCTATATTCCTGCTATGTCTGTGTTGGTAGACAAGGAGGAGAGATGCATTTAAGGTCTAGCACTGCCAGGGAAAATGCAGCTTGAAGCTTCTGTGGACACTCAGGTACTTGGTCCCGAAAGTAGCTTAGCTACTAAAAACCTATTTGATATAGAAAACAGAACGTTACGACCATATAACTGGGAATTGTAGTAAAGACGCTACTTGTATCGATGTTACTGACCATCACTGCATATGTTCTTTTAGGCTTAATTTCAGGATTTAGAAGAAAATAAAAATCTAGGTTTGCACAAAGTTAAAACCCGCTATTGCTTATAAAGTTGTCTATTTTTTTTCCTGTCAAATAATTTTACATTCTCAGACTAATAAATCCATCCATCACGGTTGGGTCGGTGCCTATATCCGGCAGACTATGGGCGTAAGGCGGGGTACACCCAGGACAGGATGCCAGTCTGTCGCAGGGCAACACAGAGACACACAAGGACAAACAACCATGCACACACACACTCACACCTAAGGACAATTGAGAAATGCCGATTAACCTAATAGTCATTTTTTTGGACTGTGGGAGGAAGCCAGAGAACCCAGAGAGAACCCATGCATGCACGGGGAGAACATGCAAACTCCATGCAGAAACACCCCAAGCTGGGATCGAACCCATTATTTCCCCATTTTGTGGTCAATCTCAACAACAGTCAAGTAAAAACCTTAGGACAGAAATACAGTTATGCTTGTTAGTGAACATATAATATTCATGACACACAAACTATAAATGAAATCAAAATACTCGAATCAATCTAATTTTCTTATACACATGACAGTTTTACAAAATGTACCACAATATTGCACCTTGCCCAGACATTCAACCTTGAATACAATACAACACAACCTGATGAAGAACAACATGGATAAACATTTCCCAGATTATTTACAACACTGCAGCCATTTTCAAATCAAGGAGCATAAATCAAATGAGGAGGACTCCACTCAAATTACACACACAGTAATTAAAGAGCAGTAGCAGTAAGATCCTATAAAATTCAGAATTGTTACTGGCTGCCTCTTCAGTTTTTTGACAAGGGCCCTCAATTCTCTGAAGCTAGTTTTCAGCACAAGTCTGTTAAACAACTTGCTAGAAATTAGCACGTGCTTTCCAAGGTGTCATTTATGCCTTCCACAGTGTGAGGCAAAGCCCTTCAGGTGTGCACACTAATAGCCCAGCCCCGGGCTGCCACCAATTAGCAGGTCAGTGCAACAGTGATATTTTCAAGCTTAGCAACATTTTGTCTTTATTTTTATTTATTCTCCTGCATATAAATATCTACATAAAAAAAAAAACCCTTAAAACATGTCAACCACTCCAATATATGTGTTTCTGAACAGGTTCATAACTGACACAACCTAGTTTAAAATCCAGTAACTGCTAAGGTTTTTTTTTTGTTTGTTTTTGTTCACTCATCACATAAAGCTCCAGTACTTGGTGTTTGGACTGATACTAAATCACAGAATCATGTTCTGCACAGACAACTGCCACAAGGGAATTGAATAAAGCAAGTATTCCTTAGAGTTTTATGCACAGATGCAATCATTAGCTTACTTATTTTTCAGTGATCAAACTAGAAGTGGATTAAAGCCATAAAGGATCAAACATTATATGTGGAAGCTAGTCTGCTCTCTAAATGTCTTGTTAAGGCATATGTTGATGGCATCATATCACTCATCCAACAGAGCATCCCTTTGCTTTATGTTCTCAGCATATGTACATTGTAACTGTGCTTGTATCTCAGCTTCGTTCCACCCATGGCCAGTGATATCAGACTAGTGGTGGAGTCACTGCCCCATTGCATCTATTATTAAAAAACCCATGTGTTAGCAGCTGTTCCCTGCCTCATTAGACCAAGATCTTAGCATTGCTGATGATACATGTTTATGTAGCTCTGATCTGACTTGTTCTTTGAATCTTGCAGTATGATACCACAAACCCTATCGGCAACACCACAAACAAAATGAGAAGAGGAAGAAAAGCATATCATGAATTTCTGAGATCATTTCTCTACTTCAGTCATGTACCTTTCTTGTCTGTGTATTTATTTACTCAGATCTGAGGGTTGCTGTATAAAACCAATCTACTGCTATCATATTTTTCCAAAGAGTCGAACACAAACCATGCAGGCAAATGTATCCAATTAATTAGAAGAGGATGAGTGGAAACCGCTGTATTTATACATGCTCTGAAGTGCCACACAATGAATGTAAAAATTAAATATGTTATGAGCATAAATATTTCCTTTTAACCTGAACTTTGCATTCTATATGTGGATAGTTTGAGTAATCATGCTAATTCTTAGAAATCAATCTAATTTTGCATAACTGGCATAATTTCACCTTTAGCAGAAGTTTACTGGGTAAAACAACTGGACAGGTGTAATGATTTCTTGGCAAAAGTAACATTTTCCGGTTGTTGACTGTGGTTGTTGGATCTATTGCTCTTGTAGAAATTCACTTCAAGCATATTTCATGATCTTAGAAGAGACGACTTGTGCCGTAAGTTTTACTAGTCATGACAGGCTGCTCTAAAATTTCAACAAGAACTTTTGCAGTCAGTCAGGGAGTATTAACCCGACGACATTGCATGGTACTGAAGTCTTTCATATTTGTTTTATTTTGCCTTTCTTTGGACAGGTTTCCTGTCCCAGTAAGGCTAAACAGCTTATTTTAATGTTCTACAAATAACCTGGAGAAACTCTATTCCAACTGTGTATGTAACCCATTTAAAATAGATTATATTGTAAAGGCAGGAAACTCTATATGCATTGGTTACATTCTTCATCGTTGACATAGGAACATTTTAACAACCTTCAAAAATAACTTTGTTGTAACTTGATCTAAGATACTATGTTTTTTTGTGGTAGTTATATTGTGAGCATTAAATTTATTAAATAGGAAATATTGTAACATCTTTTAAATTGAAAACTTTACACCTGATGTTCAATGTTACCAAAAAAAAGTCTTCAAGAAACCTGCAATTGTCCTGTGCATTCCTCCTCAGATAAAAGCACTATTTCATGGGCAACCTATACAGTAGGACAGACTAATTTCCTTGTCTAAAGGCCCTGATCATACTGTGCTGTAGTTACTGAAATAGTGATTATATTTTCTTCTGTTTACACAGGAACCACAATGACAAGTGTGGAGAGATAGCTTTAGCCATTTCAGGACCTAAGGCATAAAATGGCTGTACTTCACACTTGATTTGTCACTTAAGAAGCTCCAGCAAACAAAACAGGGAATGCACAGACAAGGAGTGCAGAAGGAATGCATGAAGCTTTATACAGCATAATTGTAATCCAAACAATTCTGCTTTGATTAGGGCTACATAAAAATAATCAGGTTAATCCAGTTTTAAGAATTAAGAAAAAGAGTAGACTTAAAAACATGCAATGAAAAAAAATGCTGCTTTGGAACCTGGATACACTTGCAAACTTAAGAATTCTTTAATGTTAGATTTGAAAAAAAGAGACAAATGTTGGAGAAGGGTTGTGCCAGCTATGGACTTTATTAGAGATGCTCTTTGATCCCCCTTATGTCTTCTCAGATGCTCTGATTGCTGAGGTAATTAAGGAAAAAGCCAGAATCTCCCACTAGTCCTTTCTGGAATGCTCCACCCTGCCATTTACTCATATCCAGCTGCTAATTAATGAAGTGCAATGGAAGGGTCATCCAATCAGAACATAGTATGAATAAATCAAAGACTTCATTTCCCATGAGGTGGTTGTTGTGCAATCTGAAAAACAACTCATAAAGGAGAGGTGCTATATGTCTTTGAAATGGCATATTTGGTCAGTTTTTAAATGTTATCTAGAGTGTTGTTGTTGTTTTTTTTTTTTTGCAGTGAAGTGTTGCCTTCTTAGAAGTTTGTAATATGCATGCTTATGTAAGGGTGAGTTGGCATGAATGTTCAATTTTTTTTATTTTTTTCAGGGTGGTTGTGAGATTTTTTGAGTAAAGGATTGCATTGCCCGGTTGCACAAAGGCTAGGGCCATTAACCGGATTAATTTGGGAGATTGGCAGAATGTGAAAGGAAGGATGAAGGGAGATCGGACAGAAAACACCATGGCAAGAAGGGCATGATGAAATGAGATGGAATGACAGACACTTGTGCGTGGTAGTAAAGAGACCTGAGTTACCAGCACGCACACACATAGAGAGAGAAATAAAGAATGATAGAGAAAAATAGCGGGATAGAAAGACAAGCCCATGGGGAGAAAAAACAGAAACAGTGATTGAAAACAGGCAGGCGACGGTGGACCATTAAAAACTGATACACCAGAGAGGAAGGGCATATAGGCTCTTCTTGTGGATGAAAATGGTTCCATTCAACTCTCTCCTCTATTGCACACTGAAGGACACAAGTCTTGTACTCAAATATTTTGCATGATCACGTAAAAGTTTGCGCGAATAAAAACATGAGCTAATTTGTTAGCGCAAGCAAAGCTGATCTACAGACCAGGTGAAAGTCTGATTGTATTTCTAAAATGAGCAGAACAGATTTTGCATCGTTAGATCCATAAGTTTTGCATGTTTATGGTCTTAATTTTGCACAACATATGCTAATTATCAAAACATGCAAAAAACATGGAAGCAGAATACTCAAATGCTTTCACTTACCAACAGCGATGCAATTTATCAAACCTAAGATGGATTTTATGAGTCGAGTCTGCAACTATATTTACCAGGTTTGAAATGACAGATGGCAGTCAGGGTGTTGTTTCTCCTTTTATATGACTCTGCTTACTTATATGTTTGACTCATATACATTCCCCGGGAAAATGACATATGTGGACAGAACATCTGCACCTTTTATGTTCCCCTGTACCTAATATTTTGGTCTACCCTAGGTGGGCATGTAAAGCACAGACTGCAAGTTTACAACACATAGAAGGCAAGACAAGGGCAAGGCAAGGCAAGTTTATTTGTATAGCACAGACCAGTACATGGGCGATTCAAAGAGCTTTACATGAAATAGACAATAAAATAGAAGAAAAATAAAAGTAGTAGGGTAAAAGCAATTAAACATTAAATACATGCATAAAACAGATAAACAATTTGAATCCACAACCTCAAACTAAAAATACCTCAGTTAACAGTTTACCTTCAACAGTCAAAGGCAGCTTTAAACAAATGGGTTTTTAACTTTGACTTAAAAGAACTCAGGCTTTCAGCTCTTTTACTGTCTTTTGGGAGTTTGTTCCAGATAAGTGGAGCATAGGAACTATGGAAGTAGAAGTAGAAAGCATAGCAGTTTCCAACATTTACAAAGCCATTTTGTGTCATTCAAGAGTTTTTTTAGTTTGTTGATCATATTAATATTTATGTGCTAAATCATGAGATGTCTAAAAATGTCTAGATTTGCAAACCCTCGCCAGTACGAGCTGTAACTTGTCCACCCTGTTTTTCAGCGCAGAGGTGTCCATGTAGTTGCATATTTTCCTAGATGCTGAAAAATCGGGCCACAAAGACACTAGAGAGTGTCATGCAGAGTGGCATGGTGAAGAAGACATAATTTGACTTTGCAAAACATCAGGCATAAACTAGGTTTTAATCACCATAATCAGATCAAGAGTAATAGTAGCTTACAAAAAGTTTTTTTAATTACAAAGAGAAATAACTTATGTATGTTTTTATGTATTTAAGTGTGCATTAGAAATGATCATTGTTAAGAGAAAATAACAGTTATTTTTCTGTTTTATTAACAGTTGTACATCAGCTGTTTTTAATCCATGTAAAGTCATATTTTATACAAGAAATGAAACAGAAAAACATAAATCTCTTATAATTTTTTTTGTGGACATCAAAAGGTCCTATTTATTTTTTTTTCATTTTTCATGAAAAAGTAGAAAAACAGTGCTGTTAAAAATTGGGTTGGCCTTAATGGTGATAGCCAGTATTCTTACAGTATAGTCTTAAATAGGATATTGTTGAACCCTTGGTCAATCTTGCATGTATTTTAGTAGATCACCCAGAATAACTAATGATATTCCACCCGTTTCGGATGTTATCATCCTATAGAATGGCGATTATCAGTGGTTATCAGCCCCATTGAATGGCCTCAGTTGGTCCCTGC
>JAUZNJ010036017.1:0-12018 GCA_034780135.1 Jordanella pulchra
GGCCTCTCTCATCTTTTTAAGTGGGAGAACTTGCACAATTGGTGACTGACTAAATACTTATTTTCCCCACTGTACAGCCCACCTGAGTGGAGCAGACCTCAGAATAAATTAGAGCTGGACAATATTTCAATATCACTAAACATCACAGTCTATAAACACAGTGATGGTCACTGACTGATGTTCCAGGTTTTCATCCAGTTTTATGTGTTTTTGCTTTTCAAAGCTAATATTTCTTAAATGTTGCAGGATTTTTATAAACATTGCAAAATATTCGTCATTAGTTTGTTTAGACACCTGTTGCTGGTATTCTTGGCTCTTTCTAAGGCTTTTATTTGTCCTACATTGATATCGAAATTATTTCGTATCGACTGAAATTAAGAAATGTATCGTGATATAAATTTTGTTCATACCATCCAGCCCTAGAATAAATGCAGCTCTTCTATAAAAATATGACAGAACTATGCAAACATGTTTAAATATTGTTTCTCACGTGTCAAACATGACATGTTCCAGTCCTGTATGATGTCAGGCTTCAGAACCTACAAATAATTGAGATGATGGTGGAGCTTTAACCTTAAAAAAGGTCCTGAGCATGTTGATTGATTAAAACAGCCAGAGGTTCAAATCGACTAGTTACTAGAAAAGCTTGAGCTATTTGTGAAGGAAACTGGAAAAAGTTTGTCTGACTATGTGACCTTTATTGGAAGCTGAATTTAAAATGGAAGAGATTCAAGACATTTCAACAATAAAGTCGTTATACTTTGCTTTAAATCCTATAGAAAGGAAAAAAAACATTTATTGTTTGGCCAATACACTCAAAGGTAGGACTCTTTAGGGTCCAACAGATGAAGAACGGGACCAAATATTTACACAAACACGACTTGCTCGTGTACTTTTAGAATGATGGAGTTCAGCTGGAAACACTTCTCACCTTTACTTGTTTGTCTTCAAAGTCCAAGCCCCCTTCAGTATTTCCTGTCATCAATGACGGGTCAACAGAACCTGGAGGAAGATGAGAGTCACACCCAGAACAGCAGGCATGTACAGACATACAGGTTATCTATGCACCAAACCTGCTTCCCCCACTGCCAGACACTCAGCCAAGTTATTTTGAGAGCATGTCATCTTTTCTGGCTCAGAATCAGATTCTGTTTGGAGGAGAAAGAAATTAAAAATCAAACTCATACATCTGTAGTGTTAGACACTAAGAAATGCAAAAAGGATAAAGAAAAAAAAATTGGTGACAAACGTACCCTCCTCGCTGTCTGGTTTCTGAGGGATCCTCCTCTTTGCACGAGGGTGGGGACGTGGAGTGGATTTGGACGGAGTGCTGGGCAGACTTTTATCAGAGCTGATGCTCCTCTGAGGAGTTGAGAGGGTGTGAAGAGCAGCATCTTTGTTCTGTTCGCTGCCAGAAGAATTAGCATCTTCTGGAAACTCTTTGAGCCCAGCGGACGGTGTCTTTAGCCCAGGCAAGGCTCCCTTACTGAGGGTACTGGTAGAATCCCAGTCTGATCCATCTGCACCATTAATACAAGACATTTTAAGCTACGAGGAAATAAAAGTTTGTGGAGGTGTTTCTCTTGAATCATGGCTCTAGTGTCCAACACACCCTCATGCATGAACACTTCTACGCCCTTTTTAATCAATACGCTACACTGCAGCTTTTACTAACTAAACTCTAACTTATCTAAACTCTTTTACTGTGACTGACCTGCTTGTTTTGCTTCAAAAAGTGTGAAAAAGGAAAGAAATGAACACAAAGTCAACCCCACATGAAATGAGTGAAGGCTTTCAGATCAATGAAGATGGGATGAAAATAATTCTGCAGCATCAACCCAATGTAGTATAATGACTTAACATTAGTTTTATATCAGTTGCTATTGGAAACAACCCTTAAAAGAAAATGCATACTTCAAATCAGCTGTTTACAGAGGTAACTTGTATTTTTAACTTTAAAGTGAGTATTAGAAGTGGCTGGTTTATAAACGGTCGCCCTGCTCTGTTACACCGACCTGTTCGATGGGAATCAGTCCAAAAATATTCTATCCAGTTTTCTAGAGCAAAAAATAAAAAAGTAAGAATAATCTCACCTTCAAGATCATCAACGTCACCCACACCAAGCTCTTCCCCGATGTCCAGCTCTTCTTTAGGTTTGCTGGAAATGCTAAGCAGCTCCTGTTTGGGACTTTTGCTCTGATTGAAATTAAGGACACATCTCTGTTATTTTAGCTTATGTTCCTTAAGTGTTGTGGTTTAATCAGGCTTACCTGTATCTGTAGTGTACCGTCTTTATCAGCGAGCCCTCCTAGATTTTTAACGTTGCTTCCAGCTAAAAAAGAAGAAACATTTTTTCTTTACTTTAGCAGCTTATAAGTTCTCCTGTAAATGACGTATTCCTGATGATACAGGTTGTTCGGAGGACATGACAGGCATTCCCATGCAAATGAGCTTGAGGTTAGTATGAACACAAGCCTTTGTATGATCCATGCCAACTGATTTATCTGACTGGGTAACATTTTAGCAACAGCCAAGATTAGCAGGATTTATAGCACATTACTTTTAAAGGAAAGCAAGCGTTGGTGCCTCATGCAGTGCTTTACAGAAGCAGGTAAGAAAGTTGATGACTCCACTGATGACAACTGGCAGCATTTTAAAAAGCAACGACGCTGCAGTGAGCTTAAATAGTTGGAGGGAGGTTAGCTGCTCAGACTAGCAGAGCACGGCTGTAGAAATGATAAATAGGTTGTTCTACTCGTCTTTCATCATGTAAACAACACATTAAGGTCTGTGTCTCACATGGCGAACTATAATCGGTAGCATCTTTAAATCAGTAAGCCTTTTACTAATGGATGTGTATTCTGCGAAATAACTACTGATAGTTTTGAGTCTGTAAAAGTCTCTATTTTGAACAACCTAACGTTCCTTGTCTTCTGCTGACTGAACTCTTCTATCTCCATAGCTCTATGCAGGACGATCCACATTCTTGTTTATTTTCACATTTTGTCATTTCAGCAACAGTATCTCATAACTGTGAAGTGGCTGAAAACCCCTCCCCGACTAAATCATTGTAGAAAAACGATGCTGACTCTCAGCAATCCAGGATAAAATGGAAACAGGCTTCCTTTCTCTTTTACAAGACTTCTTCAGTTCTGGAACCTCAGTTTCCAAGTATGAAAGTTAAAACAAAAACAACATAGAAAAAAGAAAGGCGGGTTCAGGTTTCATCTTCCTAACTAAATAAAATGACAGTTGTTGTTCTATGAGAAGAAAAAACAACATTTAAAACCCTTTGGAAGGAAGCTATGAACTTCTCTTCCTTTAAGGCCGTTATGCTGGAATAAAGCAGGAAGAGTGAATGCTGCATGCATCTAGTGATCTGACAATGAAGCAATGGTGAGGTCTCTGATTAGTTGGGAGTAAAGACAGGCGTACCCGCTCCCTGGCTGCCTTGAGGCATGCCTACACTCTTGCGAGGCTCTACCTCTGCCATCCTACTGCATCCTTTCCCTCTTAAAAAAGAAGGAATGTAAAACATGTCTACAAAAGAAAAAACAAACTGTCGGACATTCTTCACATTAATAGCTTTATGGAGATTTAGACACCAGGCAGACTAAACAGAAGCATAAAAACTGTTCATTAACACTGAAAAGGTAAAGTCGCATCGTTTCTGCAGCGTGGAATGCTGGCTGGAATGACGACTGCATCTTATAACGAAAAACACAAACATAAAAAAAGTGATAATATAATATTTCTTTTACTTTGTGCCTCTACAGCAGATGTTTCTTCTAGATCTAGACCATCTAGATCTTGCTCCTCTTTATGGGGTACATTGGAAAGTTCAGAGTTGGGCTAAAAAAAAAGAAAAATAGAAATTATAATCCTTTAAACTGAAAAGCAAAACATACTTTGATAACCAATGGTTCCATATTCTTTCATACCTCAGAGTCCCACGGACTTTCCTCCTCTTCCTCTTTGTCCAGACCCAGTTCTGAACGAAAATCTAAATCAGAATTGAATTTCATTACTTTCAATGAAAAAAACAAATGTTTTTTAAAGAATAATAAACATTAGGAAGTGAGATTTTAATTCCTGAACTCCACACCTTTTCAATCCCTTTTAAACCCTAAATCCTAATAAGTAATTTCCCTCAGGGATTATTAAAGTATTTCTGATTCTGAAATCCCTTCTGCTTTTCTTTGCATCACTGGCATCAAACAAGGATCTACTTTTTAAGTCAAGTACTATACTTTTCAGAGTTTTCAATGCTATAAACCAATTTCTGAAAGATAAATTGAAAAGTTCAGTTTCCATTTATTTCTACAGGGGTTCCAATAAAGAAACTGTTCAAACCAGATTATAGGATGGATGGATTCATACTGACAGGAGGAGGAGTTGTTCATACCTCTTTTTTGAACTTCACCAACTTCTGCTTTATGAACAGTCGAAGCTGCATCACAGACCTTCCCACCGTCTTCAGACTGATTGTCATCATCAGATGCTTCCGCCTCTTCATCCACCTCTTGCTCATCCTCATCTTCAGTGGAACTTTGTTCCTGGTGAAATGAATCAAAATGTGTTCAGAACCAAGTTTTAGTTGCTTCTGAGATCACATCTAACAAACAAAAGGAAGGTTATTCCCCTAAATGGGGACTGGGGTCCCTGTAGGACCCAGTAGAGACCTTCAGGGTCCTGTGGGACTCCTGGTCCTCAGACTGGAGGATGGCAAATACAACTCAGGCCATCAGTGAAAAACAGACACGTGGTACGTCGGCTGTAGGATGTACTGAGAGGCAGGCTCACAAAATGAGCCAACTGATTCTTTTATTCCGTTTAATAAAACATCCCTGATTTACCTGAACAACAGGCTCTCCAGTGCTTTCTAGCTTATGCCATCTGATGCTGGAGTTGTCAGAGGGATCCGGTGAGGTTAGGTCCACATCGTCAATGTCAGTCTGAGGTAACGCCTCATCAGACACATCTGAACTGTGGAGCTGGCCACTGGCATCCATATCTATGCTGGATGCTCTTCGTCCTTCATCATGAGAACCTCCTGCTTTGCCAACACTTGCAGTTAAATCTTCAAGCGGAGCATACGACGTTAGTCTGGCCTGACTCTCATCCACTGACCTTCCACCTACGTCTACACATGAACCAGAAGCACCAACAGAATCATGAACATCTAGCGGCTTGATTGTAGCGCTAGCAAAGCTGTACTGGAGTTTTTGATGCTTGCTGTCTGAGTCCTCGCTTGACTCACTGTCTTTACTCTGAATTTCCCCAACATGCGGCTCTTCTCCACTAGCTTTGGTTTCATCTTCGGCTTCATAATGTCCATCAATAAGGGAATATGGAATCTGGTTGGTGTCATCAGACTGAATATAGTCCGGTTTTCCATCTTTCTCATCTACCGAGCTTCTGTCTTCAGGGTTCACTGAAGGTACATTGACATGAGATGAAGGTATTGTGTCCTGCTTCTCTGAACTGTCACTTTCAGCTTCGTCCTCCCAACCACTGCTGCCCCCTTCTTCGTTTTCAGAATCAAACTTTTCTTCCATTGTCGAGAAAGATGCTGCTGGTTCTCCATCCTCATGGCACAGCTGTTTAGTGTTTTCATACTCAGGCACTACAGGAGAGGCGACACTGGATTCTTTATCCATCCTGCGTCTTTCGTTTTCTTCCGAGGAGCATTGGTGCGTTTCTTCTGATTGAAAATCAGGTGAGGCAGCATCACATTTAGCATCTGGATCCTTTTGGTCGTCGGCTTCAGAAGAATCCCAGTCTGATTCATCTGCCGTTGCTCCACCTGGTTTGATTTTGGCAGAAGGAGAACTTGGTAAACCTGGTGTTGCAGATGGCAAAGATAGAGGTGATGAGGTATCGGGCTGCCCCACTTTTGAAGGTAAAGAAGTGGCTTTTAGCTGCTTTTCCAGTGCTGGAACATCCTGTTCTGGCTGAAGGATGTGATTGTTTGCTTGGCTCTCTTTGGGTATGTCAGCCTCACTTCTTTCTACTGAGGAGCCCCACGAGGATCTACGTTTAAAAGGTTCCCTCTTTGTTGATGAATCGTCTTCCACATCAGATTCAGTGATTTCTCCAACCTTAGCCAGCAGCTGTCTTGGACAAGCGATCAAAGCGCTGCTGCCCATTCGGCCTGTTTTATTTTCTCCCTCATCATCGTCATCGCTGTCATTCCAGACTTTGTCTTCGCTGTTTTGCTTATCGCTCAAGGAATCATTGTCCTCATCTCCTGTTTCTCTGTCTAACCCTACATCTTTGACCCTGCCGGGTGACCGGACAGATCCTTCTGTTGGACTTTGACTTGAATTCATTTTGAGATCTGAGGACTTCATACATTCCTTAGTGAAGCTCTCTTCTTCATCAGACAGTTTAGATTCGACTCTAATGGCAGAGACAATGCAATCATCTGCAACATATAAAGTTGCTGGCATCGTATAGCTTTGGACTCCAGTGGTGATGTTGACATCTGTGTTTTCAGCCTTTGCTTTGCCGCTTTTCTCAGATCCACAGTCCATTTCGTGCTTTACTTCAACAGAAGAAACGTTTTGAGCATCAGCTCTGATACAATCCAAAGAAGAGCCGTTCTGAAAGTCTTCTGGTTCAGATACATCAGCCTCATTTTCCTCCTCCTCAGATCCATCATCATCTTCATTTTCATCACTTTCTTCACTCTCCTCTTCTTCCTCCTCCTCATCATCATCTTCTTCTTCCTCCTCCTCCTCTTCCTCATTTTCTTCTTCCTCTTCTTCCTCTACATCTTCTCCAGAGTCCTCAACAGCAGAGCCTCTCTCCTGGGAGTTAGTAGCACCTAAATATTTCTCTGAGCGCTCTCCTTTTCCTCTTTTTGATGAACTTTCTCCTAATTTTTTGGCATTCAGGAAAAACAAACAGAAGGAGAGAAAGTTGTCACATAAAAAGCAGCCATTAAAATGTTACCTTTCTAGCGCTTGGGAGAGGAGTAGAAGCCATCCGGGGAGATTTGGGAAGAAAGGAGGAAACTGGTGGGAGATCTACTGGGTGCTGAGGAGTTAAAGCTGTTGGGGTGGGTGGCATTCTTTGGACACTAGTTTCACGTTCCTGCTCTGATTCTGTGTCACTCTGGGACGGGTCGGGTAGTGCAGGAGCTACAGGGCAGGCGGGGAAAACAGATTGCAAACAACAGCTACAAAATATGGCTGCACTAGTAACAAAAGACTTGAAGATTATTGGTACCTTCTCTCGTTTTAGAACCAAATATTTGGCTGATCTTAAATGGTTTCTAAAATTCAAAACAAGTAAAAAATAAAGTTACATTTCAAGAATATAAGCTGCTGTATATTAAGAGAAATAAGCCTTACTACCTTTTCAGCAGATTCCTCCTCATCCTCTGTTGAAGGCCACTCATCATTAGCGCTTTTAGACGCCCTAAGAGGAAAGAAAAGACTTTACAACCAGGGAATCAGTCACAAAGTTCAACTTTCAATGCAACAAAAAAAAAGCATGTGTACCGGCTTACTGACTCTGACAAGGAATCATTTTCAAAATCTGCAAAAAACAAACAAAAAAAAAAAATCACATTTCCAAAAATCATTCAATGTGTGGATCAGATCATCAGAGCAGACAAGCTGCACTAATAAAGTCCATATCTCTTGAACTCTTTTGCATTTAATCACATTACAAATTTAACTGCAATTCTTTGTGACAGAAAGAAAACATGAAAGTTTAAGGAAAATATTACTTTCATGTTGTTAAAAATGAATATAATAACGGTCCTTTCATATGGAACCAGCCTCCTCTAAACCAATCTGTTTGCATGCTCTGCAATAAACAAAGAGTGTTTTATTCATTAACAGGACAATTCAAATGGTATTTTAATATAATCAATGAACTTATAAACACATTAAAAACAGTTAAAAACAATACAGAGACAGAAGTAAACTGTGTCAGAAAATAGACAAGGAATAAAAAATGCTTTTCTTAATCGAGTCTTAGAAGTGGGCGGTAAAGGAGCAGGTTGTATTCTAACAGCTTCAATAAAACATCTAAATAAAACTTTAAACAAACAGGTTTTTAACCTTCCATTAAAGCAATAAGTATTTTAAAGTCTGTTTCCTGAAAAACGGAGAGCACATGGAAGAACTTGAGAATCGTGGTGATGTGCTCAACATGTAGTGAGGACGCTGGCAGCAGCACTCTGATCGACTTTTAAGCAGATTTGTAAAGATGGTAATTAATTGGACTAAAGATAAATGCATAGATTTGTTATTTGAGGAGAAATTAGTCATTTAATCCTGGAAATGTTCTTAAGTTTTTCTGTCTCTATATGCCTCTGAGGGCTAAGACATCCCAGATATCTGACCTCAGCAGTTTCTAGCTAAAGTAACTAAAGCTATATGCTAACTTTCAATCACTCCTTTAATAAAAGGAAAGCATAGCAAGTCTCTTGAAGTTCTGTGTTCATTATTGTTCTTTAAAGAAAGAGGCATTCACAGAACAGGAGAAGTCAATAACACACAGGCAGACTTTTATGCTGCATTTAGGGGACTGAATGTTTCCACTAGACTTCATGAAGAGCTATTAAAGGCGAGGAGGCTGAGTACATATGAACACCACACACTTTTTATATTTTCTTTGTAAAACTTAAAAACCTTGCATTTTTTTCTGCTTCTTCTCTTCTTTGTATAAAATGTTTTATACAAATTTAGGTTTGTATATAACGTGAAAACGTTCAATCGCTTCCATTGGTCCTTTTAGGTTTTAATAAATGATACGTTAATTATTCTTTCAACACATTAGCAGTTTTCCAGCATTTCAAACACAAGAGGGATTGGGTCTGTTTCCATACTGAAAGCGATGAGCAATGGTCTGCCCCCGAGCGTCTTAAGGCGACTTAAGATAATTCAAACCTCTGCAACTGACAGCAAACTGACACTAAGTTCATCCAAGCATTAGTACCTCCCCCTGCTTCATTTGTTCCATGCTCTAGATCCGGTCAAGAGGTTATGCATGAGGAATAAGTGAAACGATCAGATGGTCAGTCATGAAAAAAACAAAAAAAACTTACTAATTTGTTATCTTACTACCAATAAATGCCTACCACCTTTATTGGTTGCTGGTCCTCCTAAAGAAAAGCTTGTGTCAACACCTTGGGAAGGAAAAGCCAACATTTGTTTCTTCTTGCTTGGACCTGGGTTTGACATCGAGGCTCTAGGGGTCTGCTTGGTACCGTGTTCTGTGATCAGAAGGCAGCAACTGAAAAAAATAAATAAAAATACAGTCAGTATGTTACATGCATGATAAGTGAAGAAAATGAAACACATTGGTGTTTCTCAAACAACAAAGCTACAGTAAAACTGGTTTGTCTCCATAAAGATTTTTTTTACTCGTCACACTTTAGATCAACAAACCAATTGGAATATCAGAATTAGATTGTGTTAATAAATACCAAAGTGTGTTTCCAAAGGTCCTTTTTCATTAGCTTCTGAACCAACCTGGACCAAAGTGACATTTAGCTGCACCATAAACCTAAAAAGTGCTCAGGTCACCGTTTGGTTTTAAAGAAGCATTAGTAGAAACCTGCCGTCAGCCTTTTGCTTTGCTGTGGAGGAATTTGGGGCCCTGCTAACAGCTCCCACTGTGGTTTATCACAGAGACATGAAAAGCAGTTCCAGGCTGGGTCCTTGGCTCACTGACTTTCTCTTTATATGGATTCATGATCTGTTCTTCTTCTGGATGAAATCGATAAAACTAACAGAAATTATGTTATTAATTAGTTTATTTATGATTAAAAAAGGTTGTTTCAGTTGAATGATCCTAAACGTTCAATTCTGACAGATAACCAAAAGTCTGAAAGAGGAAAACTATTTATAAAATCCACTCTAAATAACCTTTACATTATATTCTGAATATGTGAATCTTTTCCTTTAATAGACATATGTTGCTTTACAAAGTGCTTTAGAAATCAAGCTCACCTATGATGGCCGTTCTTTACTGCATAGTCATCAGCTGACCAGCTTTGGTTGTCCTGAAGCGTGATGTCTGGGTCAAACTGCAAGAGAAGCTTTACCATCCTGTGTTGCCCGCCGCCAGCAGCTAGCATTAAAGGAGACCTGGGTGTGGAATCGATGGCAGCACGAGAACTCTTAACATGAAAGACTGTCGTTACCCAGAGATGACAGATGATTGTTTAATACTAGCCTCTGCTCTCGGTCCAGACAATTCACGTCGGCCCTCTCTTTCAAGAGAAACTCTGCCATTTCTATCCGGTCCTCACGGACCGCTACGGTCAACGGTGTGAACCCTTCCTGAACCACAGAGAGAGTGATGGGATCATTTCATGCTATGATCAAAGTACGATTTTCTGAGAAAATATTTGAACATTTCTTCAGAAAAATGAGAACAAAATAATAACACTGATGATGTGTTTGTAGAAATTATGCATCTTATTAAATGTTCCCTTTATTGAACCAAAAACATAAAGGAACTGTAACTTTTCTTAATAAAACTGTAGGAGTATAAATCCAAACCCTCCAATCTGTAGCAATTTAACCGGATCTATAATTCAAACATGAACGATAATCACCTGGTTTTGATCGTTGATTTCGGCTCCATGCTGCAGCAACAGTCCAGCCATGGATACGGATGGGATGTTTGCTGCTAAATGGAGGGCCGTGTTCCCATTGACATCCTCGATATTTGGATTGGCGTGATTTTCCAACAGTATGCTCACGCAGCTCTCATGCTGGCCCTGCACTGCCTGTTCATCAGACAAAACAGACAGAAATTAAGAAGAAAAGAATGAAGCTGATTATTTGATTGTGTTTATGGGGAGCAAAATCTCATGTTGAATAATTCTGCCTTTAATCTGGGTACTGGTTTCTCCAAAGTTCCCCACATTCTAAAGCTGAATAAACCAACTTCTGTCAAAAGGCTGTAAAGGTGGTCAAGTGGCAGAGCATCCAAAGCCACGGACTGCTGCTGCATTTCACCCTCCCTCGTCTGTTCTGTCAAGCAACATTTTTAATCCCAATATGTTGTAATTAAAAGCACTAAAAATGAACACAGTCTGTTTTGGTAATAGAATCATTAGTTTCACTATGTAATCACTATATTTTTCAGAATTTCTGATTACACAAAGATATGGCTGCATGCGACTTCAGTTACAAACACAAGGAGTGCAAAGAGAACAGAGCAAATATGAAGCCGGCCACTTCAGGACAGCAGTAACATTTGGAAGTTTAACTTTATTGCTCTATATCATAAATAATAAAAAAAAGCTGCAATGCTTTTTTATTTAAGCTTTCTTGGATTAAACCAACAGGTTAGAAAACCACATCATACCGAATGTTAAAGGGGCCTGGAGAAGCACTCTGACCTTATAATTCTGCCGTTAGCTCACTCTGGTGACAAACAAACCTTTCTAATTCAACTATGGTGGCTTTTTATATGCTATTTCTGTGGGTTTTGTTCTTCTTTTTTCTCTGTTTATTAGGAAACGTCAAGGATTTTTGTGTTTACCATAACAAGATCATGTGACGTGAGGTTCAGTACACACATGCACTCAATAAATAAACAAGGAAGTAAGAGAACCAAGTTTCTTGGTGAAAAATGTATTCTCAAGCTCAAAATGAACTAAGCAAACACTATCATACCCAAAGCTCGCTGTTTATTGATTTATTCTAACATGAAAATGTGGTTTTGTGTGTGTTCTTTAGGGCATAGTGCAGGATTAGGCCCCTTTATTTGTGGTGGAGGATCTGTCCTGCACTGATCCAGTCCACTGCACTTTATGTGGAACTGTCATTTCTTTCTTTTTGCTGCTATTTGTTGACAAATAATATCAAGAACATTAATATCTGTGTTCATTTGTTACTGTTTTAACAATGCACTAAGTCAAGGCTAAAGCCTTTAACCCCACACCAAGAAATATGGATTCATTTATTCAGACTTAGACTTAACTTTATTAATCCCTTGGGATTACTCCCTTCGGGAAATTGTATTTCCAGTAGCAGGAAAAAT
>JAUZNJ010036018.1:0-12018 GCA_034780135.1 Jordanella pulchra
AAGGGGATATCCCTTTGGCTGACTGGTTAGTGCGTGTGACTTTCACCCGGGAGTCGTGGGATCAAATCCCGCCCGGGCCCTCTGTAGTGTGCACCTTGCCACACGGGGGAAGATCCAGACGCCGGATTTGGCGGCCGGTACTATGTCATAGTACGGTGTTGCAGCCTGCTCGGATTGCTAGATTCCTTTGGCCCGTTTTGCAGGATGTATCCTACGCAGCCTTTGCTTTCCCGTGGTTGAGTGAGTATTCTTTTTTAGATTCAAGTTGGGTCGCTTGTTGTTTCAGTTCAACCTGTCAATGAGGAGCTAAGTAAAAGTTTAGCTTACTTATAAACCACTGGCAGATTGAGTATTTTCATCACAACCACATCTTCAAGCTCAAAGGATGTTTAAAATGATCTCACATTGGTTTGGTGCACTCATTGGTTCTCGTCTTGACACAGTCTTGCTCTTAATAAGATGGATACCAGTTCATGTTGCTCTAATATGGGCAACTCATTTGAAGAAATGTTTCGAAATCATGTTTCTTCTTCTTGCGACCTCCCAAAAAGTTAGCAAACGTACATTTTACACATTGATCCATATGCAAAGTCAGTTTAAGAGACTTTTTCTAAAGACTTTTTTTAAGGAAAGACTTATCAAGAACGAGGGATTATAAATCTCAACAAAGCCTCTTGCTCAATCTCATCAGTGCAAAAAAACCTGCAATTGCAACAAGGTAACAAAAAAATAACAGTTTCACCAAAAGTATGCACCTTAATCTTGTTTTTTTTTGGCACATTCATGAATACACGAGTCCCTGAAATACAGGGCTGTGCGGCTTCAGCGAGCATTGGTAAAACATCATCAAAGAGGAGGATGAGGAGAAAGAAACGGCGGGGTTCGTGTTCCCACTAGAAGAGATAAAACCAGACAGGGAGCCAGGTGTGGAGGGGAGGAGAAAGAAGGAAGGAGAGAAGTCAGAAAAGAGGCAGAGGCCGCCAATCTCCTCGGATGCATGCTGAGAGTCTAACTTGGCAGGAGAAATTAACGCCGTTCGCGCTAAGTGAAAGGGATAATCCCTCTCTGACGAAGAGGAGAGGTGGTGGCGATGGGGGGAGGTGTTCATAGCGCAGTGGAGCAATGATCCCTCCTGTGTTCCTCTGATTTTAGGTCCCAGCCAGGTTTATTTATTAAGAGGATAAGCTCTTCTTGTGTATTCAAACCTCGAAGGGAAGAGTGTCGTCTTTGCTCGGATGCTGATGTGAGGTTCTGCCAGGATACTGGCTGCAGGCCCAGACAAGGAGTATCGTACAGGTGGGTTAAAAAAGAAAGAAAAAAGATCAAAAACGACTCCGTGAAAGCAGAACAAGGAAAACGATGCAGCACCCACATACTTCAATGGAGCCTTGGTGTCGTAGCATTAAGTAGAGATAAAGGACCTCTCCAAATCTTGATCAAACAAACCATGGATGGATTACTGATCTTGTCTTTATTATGTAGAAAGATCAAATCGTTCAATAAAAGTGAAAAGAAGAAAGCCACTGCTGTGTTAAAAAGGATTTGTAACCCATAAGATGAGGAATCGGTACGATACACGAGGCCACCAGCTGTTCTGTGTTTCCCTTAATACCCTGAAAAACGCCAGATTTGGACAGACTTGAAAGATTCACCCCCCACCCCTGCTTGTGCATCCTAGTTGATCTGCTGATTAAATGATAAAAAAAAAATCCAACTCCTCCGCAGACATTTTTATGTTGATTTTGTGTTTAACTGATGTTTTTTTTCTTTTCTCCTCATAGTTAATAAAATATGTGATCTGACTGCATAGATACTGAGACAATAGAACGTCTTTAATGAATTTAGTTCTACTCAAAGAGCGTGTCAGCTGTATAAATACTTAACTGCTTGCTTTAGTTTGAAAGTAATGACTTGAAAATAATCATTTTTTCCTTATATTTTTAACTGAACAACTAAGAACTGTTCTGCACTTGAATAAAGTTTGTGAATGTTTGTCTAACCACAGACCTGTCAGTTTCCCACGAGGCATTACAGCACGATCAAGACTTATTTGGTAGCTGCTTCAATGGCCACCATTTGGCCTTCTGGTAGTTTAGCTGCTTTGCTAACAGATGGGGCCACATCTGTTCATGTCAGCTCATTACACCCGCTGATGGGGTTCTATTTAGGCTCAATAAGGATGATAAAAACACCCAGGATGGATGCTTGGAGCAGAAAGCCTTGTTTTATCATAATAAACTGGTTTTAGTTTTTTGGTGTTTGCATTTAACATGACTATGTACCTTCAAGTTAATTGAAAACACATCCTGTCACTGCTACTTGTGTTGTTAAAAATAATTTTAAAAAATCCATCATATCACCTCAAACACACCATCCCCATGGTATAATAATTATTATTAAGTAGTATGACGCTGCCACAATCATGTTGGAAACATTAAAACAAATGACAGAACTTTTGAAATATAAAACTGTTTCTGTTTGTACAACTTATGGAAAGGCTGAAAAATAAAACTGCTAATTTAAAGTATTTCTGAATTGCTAGCTTTATATGTATTAAAGTGAGCTTCATAAGTCATCAATAATCGGATCTAAGGCAGCTTTATGTCACTTCCCTATTATATATCAAAATTAACAAATACATTCTTCAGCTGGTAAGTTTTAAGAAGAAACATTTTACGTTGCACCAGCTGTACTTCAAGAGGAATATTTTTTCCCCTAAATCGTCTAAATTATTTTCACTCCAATATTTGATCTAAATATAAGTAAAGATAAGTCTATTTGTCTATTTGTCTGTTATTTAAGATGATCTGCTAATGGAATTTGTTTTTTTTTGTTCAAAACATTTACATTTTTTTATTTGAAAAAGTAAATTATCTTATTACATTGTCTAATTGTCTTGTTTACCTGATCAAATTAAGAAAAAAATACACTTCTTATAAGGAAAATACACGTACTTAGTTTTTAATTTCGCTGAGAAACCTTCATCAAATTTTTCCCCATTTGTTTTTACTCCTCTATTATTAAATGTAAAAATGCATCTTAGAGAAAATATGAATATGCATTTGTGAAACGTAATTTTAAAATTTGGTTTCTTTGATCTAAAATACTCGTATTTTCTAAAATGAGGAAAATTAAAGGCTTTTCTTGTTAAAGAACCCTTCAAATTCAGCCAAAAAAGCGAAAGATCCCACATAAGCTGACAGTGCATGCTGGTCATTGAGTTTAAATTTATGATTCTGGGCTTATTTTACATTCTGGATAGCTTAATGAATTTGAATGTTTACTTAAACCCACAGTGGAGTTGTGTCTGCCCCTCTTCTAGGCCAGTCTCTTCTCCGAGCAAACACTCACTGATGAACATCCTTGGGCTAACGAGCGCCTCATCGATTTATTAGGACACGGAAAGATAAGAGAACAAACAGGTTGAGAGGCAATAGAAAAGGGGGGATGGTACGAAGGGTAAAGACAGAGGAAAAAAAAAAGAAAAAAGAACAGCAGGATTCAGGCTGCCTTTGCTGTATTGTGAAGTTAAAAGGTCTTTGACTTGTTCCACCTGCAAATCGCCTCCAAAGGAGAGGAGGATAAAACACCTTATTATGTGTTAAATGTCAGGGTTGGATTATTAACAGGCTGCTCACTTGTATGACTGAACAATGATTCACCCAGCTGGAACTGTTCCGGGTGACACCGAAGTGTGGTGTTCGTGTCACATTACCACTGTACCTGTGAGGAGCGTTCATCCTGCTGATAACTTCCTAATGATATCATCTCTCTGTTTCATCTGCTGGGAAACTGCTCCCTTACAGTGTGTGAAAATTATATTTGACCAACTCGCCAATTTATTTCAGTCGGTGTTGAAACATCTTACAATTTCTGTTGTATGCTTTTTCATGAACCAATATTCAAATATAGACTGCCACTGAATATCTTTTAAAACCTCTAGCATATGAAAATTATAACAAATAACCCAAAAATAAATAACCAAGTTCCATCATATCAAAGACCTGGTTGGTCCTTATGTTTCTCCTGAGCTATCTCTATAGTTATGCTGCTATAGGCTTAGGCTACTAGAAGACATAGGAACCACTTTTCCTCACTCTGCTTCATTCTTCTTTTATCTTCCAGTTTTGCATTATTTGTTCATTCAACTTTTAACTTTGTTTTCACTGAAAATCCTGTGTGGAAACATTAGCTGGGTTGCTGCCATCAACAGCTTCAGTTACAGAGCCTGCCTTTCAGTGTTTAGTCCTGTTTCTCGCCTAGATATAGCTATAGGCTAAGCTTTAACTGTGACTAACTCTATGCACTCTTTTTAATACTTTTTGACATGAAAACCGCCTTAGAGATTATCTGCTTAACTGTATCCTTTACAGAGCCCCTTAGGGAGCTAGTTTACCGTTACCTTTTCCAACTTAGAAAGTATTTATGGATCAGTACTCTATGTTTCTTTTTTTATGTCTGCTTTAAAACAATGCAAGTAAACGTCTACTGTTAACGTCTCATGCTCATCCAGGAGGAGGGTATCCTGTAGTGTCAATGACTGGATATAATCAGCTTTCCTACTTTTAACCTGACCAGGTGGTGTGATGTAATTTTCTTATATAGCACCTTAAGATGACATAAAGTGTGAATTGATTGGATAATGTTACAAAGAAAAGTTAATAGTATTTCAATAGTTACTGGAGTCTATAACATTGACAAGTACTAATGATTTCAAACAAAAGATCTACTCTTCTCTCATTGGGTAAGACAAAAGCAGATGTTTTGTTTGTTAATAGTAGCAAATGCAAAATAAAAAAAATAAAAAAAAAGGACACAAAGATTTTGGTTATTGCCATGTGACTATATGCCAGGATACAACTACTCTGCCGAATGAGTAAAGTTAAAATAACCCTGCAACAGATGCCGGATTTTAAAATCAATAATCAAATGATGAACTATTCCTGTGTTTTATGTCTCGTGCTTTTTGTTCAGTAGCCCCATGAAAACATAGGGGTCCTACCCAGGCCTCACTCTGGTGCTCTCTCTGCCCCAAGGACTTTTCCAATGTACTGCTGTGCTCCAGAAAGAGACACAGCCAGCTGCCTCATCTCCGTTCTCAGGCACCTTTTTTTTCCGGGATTCTTGTTCTAAACCCCTCTACTCCGTTCTGAGGTCTGGACACTTATCCTCTTATGTTTGTTGTTCATGTAATCGTTCCCCAAACTGGGATAGTTTCAAGTCCTGTTTAGACCAAACTACGCCTAAAGATGACTGTCGTTCACACGTAGCTCCTGGAGGGGGTGGCGGTAATTTCCCGATTGATTCCGTCTCTGGAGAATCTGGAAAACCCAGAGCCATGATGCCAGCAATGAATTGGTGGAGCTTGCATCTAAAACAACACATGAAAGTGAAGATTTTTTTTTTTTTTTACACTTTTCGTGTTTATGTGAACTTGCCTTAGTGTACTGTTAGTAGTGGAGGTGTTAAAGCTTGAAACCTAGTGGTGTTCTTAACATAGGGAGGATGTCTGCAGCCTTACAAAAGTAAATTCAACAAAGAAACAAACACAAATAAAACTAGAAAAGCACTTGGGAAGTGCAGAACTCAGCCAAGCAGCAGATTTTGCCCTAAATTTTTTCTTACACTTTGCTAAAGCTTGGATCTGGATCAAAACTAAATTTAAATGAATAGTTACTTAGCATTAGGAGCACGACTGTTAAAACATGTCCATAAAATCTCTTCTTAAGTTTTTAATTGATCTTATTAGGAAACCAATAATATTTTCTTGTCTTGTGGTTTTGTCTTCAGTAAAATACCCTTGGAGTTTTTCAGTCTGATACTGAGGCTGTCAAGACTCACTGCTGCCACCCTCTGGTTTAGTGGGGAACTACTTGTTCTACCAAATGTCTCTATCCCACAATGTTAGAGAATCTTTTAAAAAATTCCTGTATACAGATTATGATGTGGATCATCCCCAAAATAAAATGGATTGTTCCTTGAACTGAGGCGCACGCTTGATAAAAACTTACTAAAAACATAACCTCCTTGGCAGAGGTAAAAAAGAGAGAACACAAATTGTTAGTTGTGCTCTTAGGCATCTCTATCAAAACTCTGTTGTTGATGCCAAAACCAAGGATCATGTCTTCAAACTGAGTTATCGAAACAATTTAAATAAAACAAAAAATAAGCTGTATATTTGACTGAAATCAGATATTACAATATTCTCCCAACCTTTTTAAATAGTGTAGCATATGCTTAAACATCCAGGTTTGTATCAACTCAGATAATCATTGCCTGGATTCAAGGAGGGAATGACACCACTAAATTCAAAAGGGCACAATCAGAAATCTGTTATGGATTTGTTCTGTCCTTCCTCTCATTAGGTGGATGGAAATCAAATTTTTCTACACCAGATCCTTCTATTATGCCACCCACATCCACAGAGGGGAATTAAATCCTTTGTAAATATCAAACTAAGACCTCCCAGTCACAACAAGGACTCTCCTTGATGGCTGTCTCAAAAGCACGAGCTATCAGATGAGACGGGTTGCTTGTTTGGAGGTTGGAGGGGAGCTGGGCGGGCGGGGTGCTGGTGAAAAGACTGACTAGGATGAGAGGCAATTTTTCTTAGTGTCAGCGATAAAAATCCATCTGATTGAAATTGCAGGCCATTATGATATGAGAAGTAGAGTGCTGGAGAGACGAGCAGAAAGAGAGAGTGGCTGCACAATTGCTGAGCTGCTCCTTTCTTTTCATTTTCAGATGAAAGCTAATTACTCTGTGTGGCGAGAAGACAGGGCAAGCGCGCACGTCGCAGGAAACGGGGAGCCGAGGTGGTTAATTGGGGTATGTGATTACACAGAGCTGTAGTTAGGGAGAATTAGGCAACAACACACTCGGTAGCACAGCTCATCATGGCAAGAGTGAAAGGAGCAGGCAATAACTGGCTGATATCATCTGCACTCAGCAGACCTTGCCCTCAGCAGGCACTCTATGAGCCCTACAAACTGGGATTTGACTTGTAGATTTAAAAGAAACCATGAGCTTTGGCGATAATATTCTCCTTTACTGGCCTCCATTTTTTTAATGCTCTCCATTCATGAGAGATCTTGTGACTTAAGAGCGAATTGTCCATCTCGATGGACGTCAAGATGTAAAGGAGGATAGTTTTTTATCTGTTCCTGGCGCTCATTTATATTTAACGCGCTGAATTACGAGCAGCTGTCGAGATGAACGCTTCTGTTACAGTGGAAGAAATAGGGAAAACGAGGCTAAATGAAAAATTGGATAATTGTGTGTTTACTGATCAGAGGCAGGGAATTAGGGAGCTATTTACTTAGGAACACAGGATGCAGACGGAGAATCAGGGTAAAATATGGAAGTCAAGCTAATACTATCAACCCATCAGTCATATTCATTCTACAACTGATTGTGTCATTTGTGACGCTGGTTAGAGGTAAAGGGCTACAGAAAACTCACAGTCTTTAAGCATAAGAGCAATTCGCTACGTGAGCTGACCTCAACTAGCTGAACTCTACAGAACCTTCCTTATGTTAGATTGACTCTACTGATTACCAGGTTTCTCGATGTCTTCCTGCCTCTTCACATTTGTTTCATACCTTTTTTGACCAAAAACAAAAGAACTAGCTTTGAGGAAATGTTTGAAGAGTGAGTTAAGGGTAGTTACTACTCTGGTACAAAAGGGAAAGGAGGTTTCGACTGTTTTTCATTGATGGAAAAATCTGTCAGAGATATACGTGAAGGTCTGAGGAGAACAAACCCCCCACGGTAGGAACATTTGTCTTCAAACCACTTTGTATCACCTTCAGAAGCATCATTCAGCCCTTGTCGATAGAGATCACCTGTGAATGCCCTAAAAGGAATAGTTTGAATGAAAAGGTGGCTTTTCTTTCATGTTAAACGAGGTTAAACTGAAGATCAATGATTACTTTCTACCTGTTCTTTTTAGGTGTATGTGGAACAGACTTTGGGATCTGTCAAGGTTATTATTCACCTCTGGATTAGAAAGGCTCAGTTACAGGTTGGTTTATAATAAATCTTAGGGAATTATGCAGCTAAATGTTTACTCCATAAAGTTCATCCATGGCATTTCATTTAGCATGTTCTCCATAATGGTTTTGTTTCCCCTATGGTCTTCTACAGCACTTCATGTACATCTTTGGCTATTTTTTCAGGTACTCTTTGCTGGTAACAGATTGGACCCTCTTTTGACCTTATATAGTTATCTTAATATTTTATAGAATACGTTCAGCAACGTGTCAAAGCAAATAATTATAGGTGATAACATCATACCAAAGGTCACTGTTGGACTAGGCTCTGGTGACTAAGGAAACTAGTGGAGGAAAGTTAATGTATGAAACTGGAATGATATGAGTTATACTTGGTTCAGAGTTATCTGAGAAGTAGACAGCAGTATTTGCAGCAAAGATTGTTTTTCTGAGTATTCGGACATTTCTTGTGAGGTTCCCCAAGGATGAGTGCTTGGACCAAAATAATTCATCCTATTACAACTAGATGATCTATGGCTATTGTACTATTTTCACATGATACAAACACGTTCTGATCTGGAGATGATAAGGAATAACTATTTAATAATTTCCTGCAAACTAAACAAGGCAAATAAACAAGATAATTGGAAATTGTCATTCTCATACAGATATTCAAACGCAGACAAACTGGATGAATTTTAAAAGAAAAGATTAAAATAGATTTCTAGGTTTTATCATGGAAGAAACTAAAATGGAAAACACACATCAGATGTTCAAAACACGTCTCTCGTCAACGAGACCAAGCTGGTCATAGAACGAAAAGCATTGATGCTAGTCTTACCTTACTGCAACTTGTGTGCAGAGATCAATAACTACAAAAATACATGGCAATCATTCACAATCTGTTTGAATCCATATCATATCAACTGATAATTACTTAATAGAACATATATTAATTAAATTATTGTTATTATTGCTCTTGTTGCTGCTGATTGTTACATATTTCCGTCGATACCTTGTACCATATACAACAATAAGGAATGGGAATAGGTCCCACCAACCACCACTGCTCACATTTTCGTACATATTCAGTATATACTACACTAAGCTTATGGTTTCTATTTTGCCACACTGAAAAATTTAGGTTTCACTCCAATTGTTTACTCTGAACCAAGAGTAATTGAGAATATACATAAGTGGACCAAGGGGAGAAAAAGAACTCTGGTCTGTTTAAAGCGGACCAGAAACACCAAACATTACCGAGACCAGAGATTAGAGCAAGAACTCTGGCACAGAGTGCACCAGAACAGGCTTGCTCTGGAGGAAAGGGACGATAACTTATGATCATTGATCTAACAGTCCTTTTAGGGCTAAATTGAAACGGCTTTTTTAAAAGCCAACAACAAACCTCTTGATTACAACATGACACGTACCGCTTTGCTATGTGTCGCTGGAATCCTCAAAACTGTGCCTGTAGCCTAGCATAAAATTAATCTGTCACGTCGTTAGCGCTTGTTGTACACCTGTTCATGTGGATACCATGAAAACTCCAATTACTGCCTCCAAGAGATATTTTATACTGAAGATTATCTTTATTACATGTTCCACAGCTCATGCGTTTAGGTCTCAAGAAAAACCTTCCGCTATGAAAGTTTTAAGTTTTAAGAAATAGCTTTCTAATGAATTATTGGATGTGGGAACGAAATGCTGGGGTCAGTAATCCTAATATGATCCCTCAAAATGAATACGAATCTCAGCCACTTTTAGTGCCCTTGTCCCTCTTGTCCCCCACAATGACCCAGCCTCTCTTTTTTTCCTGGTTACCGTCTGTGTCCGCCAATGCCTCTTGAACACCAATGCTGACCTCTTGTATCAAAGCGGCATGTGTGGAAGAGGGAGTCCACATCAAAGGTGGCGAGCCTTGTGTTGTCGCCGGACCCTCGTGGGCCTTTGAACCACCCCCCCACCCCACCCTGTCGCCGATCTGTGTGACAAAGCTTCAATTGCATCAAAAAACACAGGAAACTGTGGCGCCATGCTTCTTTTGCCTTGGTCTGTCATGGCGGGCCTCTTGATTTACAGATGCTTTGTTTTTTTTTTGGTGATTTATTCCTCCTCAGTCAGCTGCTGTTATTATTAATCAATCCTAACCACCTACATGATGATGGAGGTAACACACAGATAAGAGCAAACAGAAGCAGATTAGATTGAATCTATTAGAGATGTGGTTGTATGCGTGCGGCTACATTAAGCTACAATGGAATATAATTTTACCTAGATTAGTTTGTAGATCCTTCCTTTCTAATGTTTGTCCTTCTTTTATTATGTCCTCCTGTACCTCATTTCTGAAGTGTTTATTGATCTTTTCTTTCCCATTTCTTGGTCATTCTTCTTGATGTTCCTTATTTTTTACTCACATCTTGTGTCTTTCATTCCTTCCTTGTGTCCTACTTTCTTTCCTTGTTTTGTTCCTTTACCCTTCCTTCTGTTTTTACAGGTTCCATTTTAAAAGTCTGTTCTTTGGTATTTTGTGCTTTTAAATAAAGATAACCAACTAAGAACTCTGGGATGCCTTAAATATAAAAAAATAACAACAAAAGCTTCCTGTTCTCTGTATCATACATTGCTTACTAATGTTTCATACTTTAAACCAAATATGTTTGCCAAAACGTATTATTTATTATTAACAATAATAATTAAAACTCTATGGCTAATGAGTGGAAGGTGTGGCTTGAAACTAAAAACTAGATCTGCATTACTCTTGCATGTACACCGTATAATGCCTGGAATATTATAGAGATAGAGGAGTTAAGAAACATTTTGGAAAAAAATAGGTGCAATTAATTGCTAAAGATAGAGTAAGAATCCCTTGTTAGGCTACCAGGGACCAGTTCTTCCTCAAAGCAGCCATGTTTTAGAACCGTAAACTGTGTTCAGTCATGAAAGAATGGTGGCCATACATAACACTAGTTGTGTGTTGAGTAAATAGCAAGTATACAGTGGAACATGTAAAAACTGGAATGTGAGGGTTAAAGGCTAGACAAAGAAAGAAGAGGTCAGAAAGACGGGAGAGAAAAAAGGGATAGAGAAGGAACTAGCAAAGCAAAAAAGAACAACCGAAGGAAAGGATGAGAGGAAGGAAAGGAGACAGCACAAACAAGGAAGAATAAGAGGACAAAACAGATATTAAAAGAAAGGAAGGGGAAGAAAACAAGAGGAAGGAAGCACTTTTAAAATGATGAACACAAGGAAAGAAAGTATAAAGGACAAAGATATGGAAAATATAGGAGGACTAAAAATTTAAAAGACAAGAGGAAAGGAAGTTATAGGTAAAGGACAAAGGAGGGATGAGAAATAGTTGGAAGTTGGACACAAGGGGAAGAAGGAAGAATACAAATAAGAAAGGAAGGATGAAGTCTAAGGGGAAATGAACGTAGGAATCCAAAAGAAATGAAAGAAAGACAAAGAATGAAAGAAAAACATGGGAAAAATAACTAAGGACACAAAACAGCAATAATGAAAGAAATGAGTGGAAAAGAGAATAAAACATGAAAAAATACATTTTAATTTTACCATACGTCCTCAGACATGAATAAAAAAAATCAATCTAAATATGGATATATGGTAAGATACAAATTTAAATATATCCATATTTTTCACTCAATTTCTTCTGATGCTATAAACTCGACAAAAATATCCATCATTGAGTGACTCTAGAGCAGCTCTATGTACAGATGAGATGTTATTCCACTATTGCCCACTAGATGTCAGTCTAAGATGAGAGAAAAAAACAAAAGCTTAGCCTGTTGAGTGGATCCCCTGCCTTGTTTCCCCCATAGAAAAGCAAAATATACATGTATATAAATAAAAAACTACACAATAAAAAGCGTTAAACAAAAAGAGGGGAAAAATTTAATTTCTTCAACTTTAAAGGTTCTAAAAACAAGTATTGAGCTGTTGTAAACAAAATAAAATAAAGTAAAATATTTAATTTAAAATGTAAACTAATATATAAAATATCCTACAG
>JAUZNJ010036019.1:0-12018 GCA_034780135.1 Jordanella pulchra
ATAAACTGTTGAACTTTTTCCCTGCTTCCGTGTGGTGTTCTGCATGTGGGTTAGAGCTCTGAAACCCACCATGACAAGTAGGATTGCCATCGATGTACTATTGTTTTACAGGACTCTTACTGTTGACAAATTTACAGGGTAATGGAGCAATATTAGTTTATTCGTATAGTGCCAATTCACAAGTAATCTAGAGGCACTTGACTGATACAGTATAATGAAATCCTACATCATTGGTTTAATGTTTTCTTATTAAGGACACCGGAGATATTGGTAATGTTTTTACTATTTAGTTTAAATTGTTGTTATTCAGATCAAATTTTGCAATTGCAATTCAGACATGAACTGTAGCTCCCCTGCAGTAAGATAGTCTAAAAGAATAGGCTTGACAAGTTTGGATTAAAATGTGATCATTGCTTTAACAGAAAGCACTACAAAAATAGTTAATGCCAACAAATATTATTAATATTTTTATAAATAAAATTAAACATTGCACCAAACAAGAAATTTCCATTTATTTCCTTGAACTTTTCTAATTTGAAACTTGGTGTGCACACAACATGAAAGCTCATAAACATAAAATAAATATAAAATGAAGGCTCAGAATTGTCTTTAACTTAGATAATAACACAACAAAATTCTGAACATAAATTGCTAACAAATGTTAAATTACCAAAGTGGCATCCTACAAAGCCAGACAAGTTGCTGACTTAAATACTTTTGAAAGGCTTTTTAGAAGTAAGTATATTTTCTGATCAATGTTTGACAATAACAAAAAAGAGCCTCATAAATAAGTTTTCACTGACCTATATGAAATTCCAATCAAAGTCAATAAGGTTCTTGAGAAGAGTTGAAACCATGGGGTTGACTGCAACTACCTTCTTTTGTACGACATTCTGTCATGAAATGACAGAAATGATCATGCTTGAGGTTAATTTATGCCTATAAAACGTCTTAAAACAATCAAAAGAACAAAAAGAAAGACAGGAATAGGAATGTAAAATTACTATTTGGAAAGAAGTTGTAATTAAACTATTCAAATGCATTTAAAAAAATAAAGCACACATGAAAGACACAAGTCTTACCTTTGACTGAATTCAAGAGTACAGGCAACCTCAGAAATGATGTGACAACACTGATCATCCAGTTGCCACAGTCAAACACTCTTTCCCACCTGAAATTCAACCTTAACCCTTTAAAGCCCAAACCATGAAATAATTGTCAGAAAATTCAATTTTTTAATATGAGTTACTCCACTGCAATTGAATTCTATGAAAAATTATTAAAAAAACATACATTTTGTATAAGTTAAATCTATATTCTCTTAGGTGGGCTGTTCCTATGAGTCCTGTCATGCAAAGGAAATAAACTGTATAGCTCCAAAGAGAGAGATAAGACTGTCGTGAGATTCTCTATGCTAAATGAACTATTGATAGGAAGCATCCTGATTTCTATTTCTACCTCCTTCTGTAATGCCAGCCATATTTGGACAACACTTCTCATGGTAACAGCTGATGCATGTCTGCTTTGGCCTAAGTGTTCATGATCTGCCCGATTCGGCCTGAGCCACACAGTTTATACTCAGGAACATAAGGCAAATGTAGGACGACCAAGCGAAAATGAGCGACAGCTAAGAGGAATTAAGCCAGGGAGCTGAGAGAGACAATGAGTAAAACCTGAGTAGGAGAAAATAAAATAAAAAAAAATATAACAGAATAAACTCAATGGAAGCAACTATGAGAATAAAACAACTAAGAAATAGGTGAATAGTATGAACTAAAATGGTAACACAAAGAAAATATAAACAACAGAGGAAAGTATGAGAAAAAAATGTGTGAGAAACAAAGAACCAAAAACTGTCAGTTTTCTTTTTTTTATTTTTTAAGTCACACTTTGATGTTTTGTATCATCATGTCAACATTTCTAAATAGTTGGGCAAGAAGCTAAGTACAGGGAGCTGGTGGACCATTTTGTGGAATGATGTGGGTAAAATAATCTGATCCTGTATGTGAACAAAAAGAAAATATCATACATTTTAGAAGAACCAGAAATTACTCAAACACTAATACCATCGTGGAAGAGGAAGATGAGGTGGCATGTAAGTATAAATACCTCAGTATTCCCACTGACAACAAACTCGACTGAAGATGCAACTGTTAAGATGTCTAGGAAGGGATAATACTGACTGTATAACTTAAACAGGCTTAGGTCCTTAGAGTCTGCAGCAGGATGATGGATATCTTCTGTAAGTCTGTTTTGGAGAGTTATCTCTTCTGCCATCATCTGTTGGGGTAGTAGCATCAGACTGAATGACTTACAGAAGTTTAACAAGCTATAAAGACGGTCAGTTCTCGTCTGAAAAACTAGGGATGCAGGTGCATCCTCTCACTCTGATTAACAGAGTCAAGCAGAGAGGCAAACAGCCAGCAACCCCAAATAACAATCAGTGTAGGCAGACTGCATGGTAAGTTTACCTTTTTAACTTTTTAGTCATTTTCTTCACAATATGACATTTTTCAAAACAATGTTAGGACATAAATATCAAAGAAACTGTTTTGTAAAAGATAAAAGCAATTTTACAGTATTTTTATCCAAATAATAAAATTATGGAGTTTTGATCTCTCAATATTTATTTACATCTTTATACATTTGTGTGTATGAACAGACATGATATCTGTGAGATAATATGCAGTACAACATACTGGAAATAAATTTAAACTTTCTGTTTCAACTATTTTATTCCTTAAATGTGAGCTTATCACCTATGAAGAACATCTCTAGGATTAAAGGACTAATTTCTCAGCAGTACCTAAATAATGCATTTATCTTTAGTAGAATTTATTACACTAGTGGTGTCTTCACAGGTCTGCCTATGAAGTTGATCAAACAGCTCCAGCTGATCCAAAATGCTGCTACCTGCATCTTCAACAAAACTGAAAAATGTAGAACATCACCCCAGTTGTACAAATTTAAGCTTAGAAAGTTCAGTTTAGGCAACTGGATGAAAAAAGAAAACATCGTTCTCCAATAACTTTTGGTCACACCTACAGTATATTTATCTCTGTTTTCTCCTGCATCAGTCAGAACTGATGAAGTCTCTTGTATTGTAAGGAGTTGTTTTAAACTGTGCTATCTAAACATTCTTACTTAGGTTTCCTCTCTAACTTTCCTTTCAATATTATTTTATTTCTATTTTTATCCTTTTTTTTCTTGAATATTATCGTTTTATCTTAATGTGTATTTTTTTTCTCTTTGATTATTTTTTTTGCCCCTACTCCACTGCAATGTAGGCTTGTTTTTCTTTCATCATGTATAGAACTTTGAATTATTTTGCCACTGAAATGTGCTAAATACACTTGTCTTGCTTTTCTGTTTCTTTTTTTTTTGCTAGAGGCCTTTTTATTTTATGTTTTTTTAAAGAACATAGAAGAATCCAGTATGAAAAGAAAATATATCCAACATTTCATCTGAGATCCAAAAACTTTTCTTCTACAAGCATAGGATATCCTGACATGCCCAGTGACAACAGTACATATCAACTCCCTCATGTATCAGACAGACAGCACACATGGCATAGATGGATGGATGGCAAGTTGTCAGGAGAAAATAGTGCAGGTCAGAAACTGACGTGAATGATGGCAGCTGCACAACTGTTACCACATCTGCAGGGGAGTAGTTTCATCTGACTTCTGGCTGGCTTATACTAATTCTAAATTTTAAATTCAGAAACACCTACTGCATAAAATTTTTAGATGGATTTTTAAATGAACGAAATTGTAATAGTGTCCCCATTCAGTTCACTACAATAGAAACAGCACTAAAAAAGTTATAGAAACAAAGGTATTCCGCTAAGCAATGGAAAGACAGCAGACGAATCAATAGAGAGATAGTAGATCTAAACAATGTTAGACAAATTTCAGGGCACGGCCGATCACTGAGATGGATTCAAAGCTGACTCAAAGTGTCCTGCCATAATGGAAAAGATTGTGCTTGTTTCTGATTCCCCTTTTAATTGTCCATATAACTTAAATTAATCTGAGAAGATCATCGTGTGTAACCCTACTTGGAAAAAGGGGCTGATAGATCAATGAACAACATTAAAAAGCTTGTGTATCTACAAAGAGAGTTTAATAGAGTATCAGATCCATTTTCTGTTTCAGCTGACCATGTTTAATTTGGCCATTTGTTAGGCAAAAGCCCTAGAGATCAAAGGGAATAGGTTATATAGTAATTCTTTGTCAGTTTGTGACAAAGTTGCAACAAATTAAACACTTTATTTCATACTGATTGCATTTAAATATTACATAAAAAGATCTGAACTGAACTGTTATGTTGTATGTCTGACAGGCTTAAATAGAATTTAGCTGGTTATTTTTCGTTAATTATAACAGACCCCCTGTGCATAAATGCTTGGTAAAAATCAAGCTGTTCTTTTCAGGCCTTAGAGGTTTGGAAGAAAACAATCAGCAATGCTTAACAGATCTTACAGGTGGGCTAAGGGGTAGACTTCGGTTCAAAAAAGCATGTTAAAGAGCCCTTTTGGGAGCCAAAGTAGTGCTTAAATGCCCTCTTTGGGACAAAACACTTGCTGAAGTCTCCCCTTTGGAGCCAGAATGCATGCTAAAATTTTCTCCCGGGAGCCAAAATGCGAGCTAAAGTGCAGACTACAGGGGTGAGGATACAATTTAACCCCCATGTTTCTTTCCACCCCTGCCCTTCAAAAAGCCTGTGCACGCCATAGTTACAGAACACTGTTTAACACATAATTTGAAAATAGGAAGATCATGGCATGGCCTCAGACTTACCAAGACATCTGCAGTCCAGGTAGACCGCGTCCTTAGAAGATGCAGCTGCTAAAATCAAACACACCCAATATGTGGAGCTTTAAATGATAGTAAGCACTGTTGGTCGGAATTGCTCACATTTAAAAAACTGTTTATAAAATTAGTTACAGAATACAAAAAATACCTGCATTAATTCAGCTTTTTACAGAGGCAGAAATGCTCTGTTTAAGTAATATTTCCTAACAGAAGAATCATATGAGGTTGATTGATAATAAAGAGCATTTGTAATAAAAGAGCTTTGGTAAACTTTAAAAACATATATACTAGACAGATAAACATCAGAGTTGTTTACAACTATTTACAATCAGTCCAATTAGATCAAACTTTCATTTAATATTTTAAAACATGGATGATGACAATTTGGTGTAATAATGATAACATTTATTTATTTGACTACATATTTCAAAATAATTTAAAATTAGAGCAACCCAGTATTTTACAGCAGTGGTTTTCAAACATGGGACTATATTTTTTTTCTGTTTTGGGTGTATTTCTGCTTCAGCAGTTTATTGCACTCCTCCCCAGCCTATTAATCACCTGTTAATTAAGTCAGGTTTGTAGAGGCAGGGAAACACTGAAACATGCAGTGGGTCCTGAGGAGTGAGTCTGAAAACCACTGCTACAGAGCTGTCACTTTATTTTGTACATTTCACAAAGGCAAAACGTGTTCAGTTTATCTTCTGTTTCTTTTTTTGTTTTTTTTTCTGTTGTCTGCTGTCTTCAGGAAAAGCAGCTACACAGACAACAATTTTGTTTATAAACCAACCTGTACATTTGTAATGTATATCTGTCCTAAGTGGCCCTCCAGAAGCTGGTTTACCAGGCTTTCCGTAGTTACTGCACGCATGCTTTTCCAGAACCATACTATGACTGTGATCAGTGAGGACCAGAATGTGGTTTAACAATTACCAGCCTCTGTGAATATTAAAATATTATTAAAATGCCTCTCTCCATCTGCGTTTCTGCCCTGATTGCTATTTTAACCTCTGACTGAGGAAGAGGAGGGGAGGAGGGCAATGGTCTGGTCTGCTCAGAAGCGGCTGCAAGAGTGAAATCAGTTTAATTCTCCTTCCTATGACAATAGAAAGCATGGATAATGTATGCGTGGCAGATATTGCTGTCAACGACACAAAACGTTGGACTTTCATATGCACGCACACCCACACTCGTTTGAAAGTGAACTGTGTGATAACAGATGGAAGGCTTCAATACAGAGGTTGTTGAATCATCACGGAGCAAAAGTCCCTCATCCCTTTTACCCCAAGATGCCGAACCCCCCACCCCACCCTATGTCAAATGATCTCAATCAGATTAAAGTCCAGACTTTAAAAAGACAAGTCCAAAGCCTTTGTTTTGTTCTTTCCTAACTTGATCTTTGTCCAGGGAGCTTAAGATCATCAGATAGTCAGACATTATAACTTTCTGCTAAAGAGTTCAAATCATGGCTGCATTAGGTACTAATGTCATATGAAAAACCCTCATACACCAAGTATCATTTTTTTTTTTTTTTTTTAGTTAATTCCAGATTTGAGGGGAAACAGAATTTCCCAAAAGTTTTGGTTTGGCCTCATTGGTCCACTGAACCATTTTTTAAACAGTTTGGAGACCATCACAAAGATTTTGATAAATATTAGAAAGGTCAGATTGTGTTTTTGGTTTCAGTGGTTTTTATGTCAGAACCCTTCTATATATATAATACTTGGTGAGCCTCCTTTTCAATGTTCGCTTGTGAACAATCACCCTAAGCTACGTTTACATTGCAGGCCTTAAAAGCTCAATTCCGATTCTGTGAAATCTGTTTGTTTTGCATGGTTGTTCACATTTCCAAATATATGCGGGTAGTATGTGATCTCCTGTGTGAACTACATTCATACAATTTAACTGTCCCACATGCGCAGTAGAGGATGCAATGACAACACAAGTAGCGAGGATGGTCTTTGTTTAAGAGAGTAAACATGGATGACAGTGCTGGAGAGCATGTTGCAATTGTAGATTTATTTTTCAAACTCAGCAAGTGCATTGAAAACACAATCTAAAATAAAGATTCTCTGCATTTTGGTTGTTTGATTTTCTTCCTGCTTCTGTGTAGCAAGACGCAGAATATGGACCTTTGTTACATAATAATGACCTACAGGTCAGATAATTGTGACCTGGCCGTTTAGACACAAGTTGCATTTGAAAAGATTAGATATGTATCAAATTCAGGACCACATAGTCAGTTGGCCTGGGTTGCATTTGAAAAGATCGATTTGTTTTTCAGACTTTCGTGAAAAGATCCGATAAAGGTCATATTTGGGCAAAATAAATAGGATTTGGTGGTAGTTCACGCAGCAGTGTGAAAGTAGCCTTACAGTCAAGTAATTTCTGAAATGCTTTCAGTGTTGTTCTGGTGCTGTCCTCTATGTCCTTGAGGTTGAGCTTTGATACACTTTTTAAGGAATGTTGATAGTACAATCACATCTAAGAGTGCTTGTATATTCTCTGGAACCGAAGAACCCAAAATTGTTTGACACAGAGAGTGAATTGTTTTCTTGATAGTTCAATAAAAATTTAAATACTATCTCACGCAGAGAGGAAGAAAAAAGACTAATCTGTGGTTGAGCTAATAAATCACTGATATTACAAGAGAGACAAGTAAAAAAAATAACAAGATAGGCTGAGAGATTTTAATTATAACTTAAAGATCAAACTGTGAGCAGGTCTCAGGGGAGCCAGCATAATGACTTCATATCTTTCTTTGTCTGCTGGAGCTTTGAGATGTTTATTTATTTCATTTTTTGTGCAGTGAAACTCGAGAGACAAGCTTAAGATATCACCCCCCCCAAAAGAAGTGTAAGTAGTTTCACCTACTTTGCCTTAGTAAAATATGTATATGCTATGTCCTTTCTTCCAGAAGACTTGAAGGGAATCCACATAAATAATCAGCCAATTAAGTACATAAATTGCTCACATCTTCCGTTTCTCTAAGCACCTTTTACTTTCGTCATTTAAGACAGACGTAATGGACTGTTTTATTTTTTTGTTTTGGTTCAACAGCCTGAATAACAGTGGATGATTTATTATATTATCAATAAATAATGCAATCTGTCTGCTTGAAAACAAGCCACAAAGAACTTGTTTAATAGTTGTGATACACTCAGTTTGGGGAGCTTTAATGATAGTGTCTTTTTTTAAAAGTTACAGATTGTAACCTCTATTTTAAGACCATACTATTTGTTTTATTGCTGTTTGAAGTGATCAAAAGTATAACCAAAAATAACAACCCACAGGAACCACGTCAGCATTATCTCCTTCACCTCTACTTCTCTCCTGCTTCAGCCCCCTCTCACTGCCTCCCTTCTCTGGCACCATTCCTTTTGTTCTGTGTTCCCCTATTTATCACGGTGTGAAGGTTGAAAGAGATATTATTATGGGGTGTCGGGCTGGAGACAGGAGACAGGGGTAGCCACACGGATCGCGTGTGGAGAACGTGGGGCTAATGACGGGAGGACAGGCTTGGTCAGTGGCCTGTGGAACCCGCTGGATGTGATAGATGGGGAGAGGAGAGAAAACAAGAAGAGGAGGGAGGGGAGCCCCTAGCAGCTTGTACACGGATTTTATTCAATTTTTTTTTAAGAAGAGACTGGCCGACACATGAATCATTGCACAGGGCATTGCAAAAGTGTTCATGTTCACCTTTTCACAGTTTGTTGTCTGTGTAGTGAATAGATAGTTGATATTATCTACATAAAGCTTAGATGTGCATTAAAAGCATATTAGTTTCATTAAATACATTTTTTTATCCATTCAAATGTTGTACATATATTTATGTTTAAAGTGTGAATTTCCATTTTCCTTGAACCTTCATTCAAAAGGATTGAACTAAAGCTTTAAAAATCTGAAAGGGAACTAAATAATACTGAATAATGTAAAAGGTAAACCTGAAACATTTAGACTAATGAAACTTTTTTTTTTCCTTTTTGGAAAAACACAGACAGGTTTTTATTTTCAAGCTCGAACTGTTCTGCGTTAGGGCTATCTTTGTAAAGGATAAAAAATAGATAAAATAAAAAACATATGTACTAGTCAAACCAAGACCAGAGTATTTTCCAATGATTGGAATTCCTTTAAAATGCAATTTGTATTTTTTCCAACCTTTATAAAATGTTTGTTTTAACAACCTTAATTAACTAATTTAGAAGGATTTGTTCATTTTAAAAGTTTTTGCTCTGACAAAGTTGGTTGTTGTCTATCTCCCACAGATAATGGGAGCAGGCAGACCCAGAACAGGTTACTAGTTAATCTCAGGAATACAGTAAATACATTCTGAAAATTTATTTCACTTTTAATAATAACAATATGCTACAACCACTCAGGTCCTGCAGAACAAGAAATAGCAGGTCATTTATAGTCCAGTTAGATCAATGAAGATTTCCAAAATAACGTCTGGCTTATTGGTTTTGCTCTTTCACTGAACTTTAGAGAACATGTGATGCCATTAAAGTGTTTTAAGCAGCTATTCAGAAAAATATTTGGACATTTTGTACTTTTCATAATGACCTTAAAATAATGAAATCAGTGTTGTCCCCATCTGCCTTTTTATGGACTTGTTTGGTGCAATTACATGCTGTCTGCATATTTACATAATGCTTCTAATGATAAAAATTAGGCCACTTGAGCCGTTGTTTGTTTTATCAGAACTGAAAATGCAAGAAAAGAGACAATAATTGCAAGAAATTATTCATGATGGTTAAAAATGATATATTTGATCAAAATAATACCCTCAGCTTCCTCTCAAGAGTGACAGTGGTTGGTTTAATTGTTCAGAAAAACAACATTTATATTTATTTGTTAAGTGAAAAATTAAACAAGGCAAAAATCATTATTTCAGTGATTCATTCAATCATGCCTTCAATACTTTGTAAACAGAAAACATATTGCATCTCCCTCTGCTTGCACACACGTGCAGCTTTGTCTAGAAGCAAAATAACCAAGACAGCAGATGAATATAAAGCGTAGATATCAGACTATTCATCACTGGATGATTACCGGCTGACAGCAGTAATTGAAAAACACTTATTGGACTGGTTGGGGAGGAGGGCTGGTTCAGTCCTGTCTGAAAGAAATAACCCTCTGAGGGTAAGAGCGGTCTAAAGGTGGTGAGAAATTAGAATTTCTGAATGTGAGCTTCAGGTGTGCCTTTTTTCTGTTTTGTTTATTTTTTTTCCCCTCTTTTAGTTGCACTACTGATCAAACTCTAAATGATGCATTGAGGTTGTAGATAGATTTCTTTAACATACACAACACAAACTCAGCTTAAAACACAGTGGCACTGACAGATGACGTTGACCTTTCTCAGTATTCTAAACTATTTCATCACCAAGGTAAAAAAAATAAAAATAAACTTTTAGGATAGCCATGAGGAACAGAATAAGTGTCCAAAATGTCAACTGCTTTTCTAAAAAGTAGTTGGCCATTTTTAAGTTTTGTTTGTTTATTAATGATCTCTGGAGATTGGAAAATGACTGGATTTTCTCTTTGTGCAACAACGAGGAAAACCACTTTCCTTAAATAACACACTAACGCATAACTCACTTCTATGACCACAGGTGTATACAATTCAGCATGTAGATGTTCAGACTTCTGGTTTATGTAATAAATGTCCTGAGCCCTTCTCAGGCTTATAGAGAATTTATTGGTATCAAGATATAAGATGCATAAAGGCATCCATTGTAAGTAGCAGGATCACAAACTAAGTGCTAGTAAATGGTCTTGTAGGGTATCGTGATGAAATGACGTCTGTTTCATGACTCATGTAATGTTTTTTACAAAGGCATCTGAGAATTTCTTTTAAATATAAATGAGTTTTTTCTGGTTAATTTTTATTATTTTATTACTCAGAATTTTATACAATAGATAAAACCTTTGTAAACAATATTTAGATTTTTATGATTATAAACAAGTATCATCACCAGAATTTCTATTTCGATTTAATGCCATGAGATAAAACAATTTTGGCTACTTTTTGCATCACATTTAATCATTTAGTTTTAAACTGGATTTACGTTAAGGTAACTGTACAAACTCCACCATTACTATACCACCAAACACATCTATATTCTGAATAAATATCTTTTCACACATCTCTCTTCCTCCATCCCTCAATTTGCTTTATTCATCCTCCTGTAATATTTAATCTCCCAACTCACTGCAGTATGTGTCCTGCACTGCTTCTGTATCACCAAATCTATCAAGAAGCTGTTACTTAAGAAGCCATTCATCTCTTTATGCCAGCACTCACTGATATTCAACCCGGTCAATGCTTAACACTGCTTTTTAACCAACTAAGACATCGTCATTACTTTGAGGGATAGGGTCCATCTGAGTAGACTTGTCTTCTTATTTCATCTTGCCCTAATTCCTTTGTCCTCTTTCCAACTTCCTCTCCTGTTCCTCTCTCTGTCATTTCATCTCTCATGTCTCAAAAGGAGCCTTGATGACTTTATGTTCTGTCCTCTGTGATGTCTTGTTCTGTGTAATGGTGCTCTTGTACCATTATGTTCCTACTATGTCCTGTGCTGTCCATGTCTGTCCTCGTCCCTGTAATGTGTGCCCTTGCTCCCCAGATGGCTGTTGTCATCTCATAGGATATAATTTACATGCATGCATTTATCAGAGAAATATTGATTGGATGGCCACTATGACACAGTGGCCATCTTCCAAGAACAATAAGGTCCAAACCTATATATAAATAGGTATGCATGTGTCATAGTGGCCATCCAATCAATACTTACCATTCAGAGTTGGTCATTGGGCCAACTACCTCAAAATATGAGAGCTAATAAACATGGAACCTATGAGGAAAAGTAGGCTTGTGGCAGGACGGAAGCAGGACTTGAGCACCATAGCAATAGAGGCCCAAATCTACCATACCAGGTGAGATCCCAGGTGCAGGCTATGCAAAGAACCCCCAGAAAACAATCCAGGACACTGAGGTGTGACATACTGGAAGGAAAGGAATATAGGGGTTGGACGATGAAACTGACACACCCCTCATTTTAGTGTGAGAGGTTTCATGGCTAAATTGGACCAGCCTGGTGGCCAATCTTCATTAATTGCACATTGAACCAATAAGAACAGAGTGTGAAGGTCCAATTAGCAGGGTAAGAGCACAGTTTTGCTCAAAATATTGCAATGC
>JAUZNJ010036020.1:0-12017 GCA_034780135.1 Jordanella pulchra
ATATATATGGAGAGTGGAGAGAGAGAGAGAGAGAGAGAGGGAGAGAGAGAGTTTCACCCTAGTAGGACATGACACATCTTCTGCAACTCTAACACAGGGGGTTGCTGGGGAATAGTTGCTCCATAATTAGATTCATTATTCAAAACATCCATTAAGAATATATGGCCTATGCTCTGCGTTAAAATTTAATGAGAAGCCTACAGTAAAGTTTTCACCTGAGACAATAATAAAAACATTATTTTTTTTATTTTATAAACCTACCCTTTCAGATAAGCATAATATTGTATCCTGTTTAATTGTATGATTTAGCTAGAATTGTTCAAATATTGCCAACAGTAGCATCTCTGTGAAAATTACAAGATACAAACATATTACAGAAATCACACTATCATAGCTCCTGTTCCCACGGGGCTGTGCAAAAATATATATGTTAGACTTCAGTTAATGATTAGGGGAAAGTGCAACATAACATAACAAAAAAGGAAATAGATGTAGAAAAAAAATCCCTGTAGAGAGAAAAAAAAGCTTTTTTCATAAAGATATGTTTCCATGTACTGCTTTGAATCCTTAAGAATTTAGAAGTACATTTTTCTATATTATTTTTCTATAACTTCCTACTATGATCTACATGATAATAATAAACACACATAAAAGCCCACAAGCTAAGTAGGTCCTCATTGTTTTACCCTTTGTCAAAAAAACAAGGTTCAAAATGAGAAAACTTGGTTTCAATGTTGTAATTTTTTATATAACAGAAATCCTTTGATAGCTGTACCTTGTTTTCGATTATCACATGGCCTTACTGTATTTTACTTTTCTTTTTTTCTCTGCATCTTCTTTTATTAGCTTTTGAAATCTTCTGCGAGGCACCTGTTCCTAGTTAATTTATGGTCAAATTATGTTTTTTTCCACTTCTGCATTATGCTTTAAATGGCATTTATTGGAACATTCATGGGTTTAGAAAAAACAGAAACCATTGTCATTGGTATGTTTTAAATTCAAAATCAGAAATAATTTTGTAAAACCTGTAAGGAAATAAAATATAATTGTAGGTCATACAATTCAGGTTCTCTGCAAAACAGGAAAGATTTCCTGTTGCCATTTGTCTTTCAGCAGCTCTATAGAGCCTCTGACTGAAAGCACACTATTGTTGACAGTCAGAGGTTCTCATCTTCTGACTGTCATTTAGCTGGTTTCTTGGGTTTCTATACCCGTTTGCACATACTTTTGTTCTGTATTATTCAAGTTTATAATCCATAATTTTAATTGTGAAGTAATAGTTTTATCTTCATTGTTTTGTAGAATACTTAGGTTGTTTTTAAAATCAGAAAATTATGCTGCATTTAAAATATTTAAAACATTGGCATCTTTATAACTTCCTCAACGTTATTTCTGTGCTGACATTACCTCTGTTGAATCATTTTGAAGCTGTTTAGTGAGATAATTCACAAAAGTTTTTCAAATAGACAATTGTAAGTGTAGGCTATACCATAAATGAAAGGGAAACTTATCTTTCAAATTGTGATTTATTGATGAGAGAATCACGTGAAAAATCCCAGAGTTACCCACCAATGTATGACTATTTTAATAATCTAATGATTGGCGTTGTGCTGTTTCATGTTATTCACATTGAACTGTACAACATGAAAAACATAAAAACAATTTCTTTGTAAACATTTTAACATAGCAGTCATAAAAATACTATTCAGTTTGCTGTCAACATGGAGTCTTTTCTGTGGACAATAAATGAAACCAGTCACATTGTAAATCAAAACAGAGTCGCTAGCTGCCTTCATCTATGATGTGATTCGCATATACTGTAGATGAGCTCAGAACGGGTCATACTTAAAAAAATAAATAAATTATATATATATATATATAAAAGTAAGAGTGTTAAAGTGTTTTTGTTTTAAAGGGAGGCTTTACAGAGTTCCTATCAGCCTTTTAACACTCTCTCCAACCTCATTTGTGTCCGTGGTGAAGATGTAGCAAAGCTTTATGTTTTATTCATCCAAAGTAACCTTAAATGTTCGATTACTCCAGGGAATAATCATGACAGAAGGGATCATTTCTGATGGCTAGTCTTCAACACTGAAAACCAGCTACCACATTCTATTCAAGTGAGAAAAAATTATATTATTTCAGATAAGTCATGAAAAGGCATTTCAAGAAATTAGCTACAGGCATTACATTTTCAATACTAATGGAAGGCTGGATGAAGATCCAAGTTTATCCTGCCACCTTTTGCAGTGAGAAGGATAAAACTATCTACTGCAGCAAAGAGCGGCATCTTGGGGTCATTGATTCTGGATGACCATTAAACACAATGCACTTGAAAGCCAATTTGTTTACATGGCATGAGAGGTAAAGTAATTTCTTTCATCCCACAATCACCAGTGCAGATGTGTGAAGACTGCTAAATTTTTCAATAGTACCACAACAAACAATAAAACAGACAGCTAACTAAACAACCTGTCTAAAAAATATATTTTAAAGCAGTCATGAGCAAAGCAAATCTCTGCTATTATGAAATTATTATTAATTCAAAAAGCAATTTGAGATTATGAGAGATATGTTTTATAAACATCTAGACCAGCATCATTTTATATTAAACATTGTTTAGACAGTGACCCATTTGAAATAGCTTGAAAAACATAAAGTGGTATGGACTTCCAGGGTAACTGAAAAGCAAGTCAAGGGCTGTGTTTGAACATCCACCGTAATATGTAACCCCTCAATCACTATATAGAGCGGCGACTATAAAGTGGATTTTACAGTACACTCAGTTAACTGACTGCTCAGATAGATGACCGCTACTTTTTACTCCCCGTTGGTCAGGTGACTCCTGCTCCATGCATGGTGCTTGTGCCATATTTTTTCTCTCTTGTCCCCAAAATAAAGCACATGATGCTTTGCGAGGAGAGCTCTTTCAAAGCATTCAGAGATATATCTGCACGTCTAGAGCCCATTGATATACAATACTTTTCAAGGTGCATTGTGGGAAATTTTGAGTCCCCTACTTTTTAATTGACTAGATTGGCGTGACTCCTATATAGGATGGATATTCGGGCACAGCCAAGAGGTTTTTAATATAATAGTTTATTGCTCCACTCTGTTGTGAAATTGTATTGTTTCTCCAAGACGAGAAAAGCTTTAACTCTGTCTACTGAAAAACATAATCTTTAATTTTGATAGTAACTCAATACCAACTCACTTTCAGAAAATCTAACCTGTACTGTAGCAATGGACTCAGACCTCAACCTTCAGAGGCACATAAAGTCAGAAAAAAATTCTGTCTTCTGTCACCTGATGGACATTTCCAGGAATAAAGGACTAATGTGTCAGCACTATCTAAAAAACTCATCCATGTATTTATCTTTGATTGATTTCTTGAGTAAATCCTAACTGGTTGCCTAATAAGTTGATCATGCGGCTACAGTTAAAGCTGAATGCTTCTGCTTGCATCCTCACTAACAGTAAGAAAGTAGAGAACAGCACCCTAGTTCTAATGTCTGACTTCCTGTAAAAAAAAACAAAAAAAACTATAAATGTGATAACATCCTAATTGTTTTTTTTAAATTAAGAGTAAAAACAATTTCTTTATAGCTGCTGTTAGTTGTTGAATTTAAACTGTTAAGTAACAGATCATTAGTTTAAGTTTGTAGACCCACTTTACCCATTATGATGCCACTGCAATGTACTTTGTCTTCTTTCATCATGTTCTGTTCATGTTCAGCACTTTAATTATTAGTTACATGTGCAATACTAGGATACTTGTCTTAAGAAAACCTTAATCTCTACAAACAATGCCTTAGTTTCACCCTGATACACAAATAAAATAATAATTTATTTTTAAAACAGTCATTTACAAAAATAAAATCTAAAACACAACATACAAGAAACAGCCCCCAAAAATATGTAGTAACTTTATCAACATATTAGAAAATCCAAAACCATTGGTAATTTCTTGTCTGATCTCTACAAGTAACACATAGCTCTGAACTACTTTGGTTCTTTACTCTTGGTATATCAGTCACCAATTGATCTTGAGAATATTTTTGAAGACCCGTTTAAAGTTTCCATTGCAGAGTGGATATATGAAAGGATTTAGAGTGGAGTTGATGTAACCAAGCCAGATGGTAAACATATGAAGATCATGGTGGACGCATTCTGGGCAAAAAGCCATGACCATGAAAACTATAAAGTAAGGTATCCAACATAATAAGAAAGCCGCAATTATGAAACCTAACTGTTTGGCAGCTTTGTGCTCCTTATGGATCCTCAGACTTTGAATCCGATGTCGTGATTGGTCTATAAACCTATGCCATGCCTGTTTAAGAGTCACTCCATTGTCCGGGTCTATTCTGGCATCTTCAACCCCTTCTTCAGGCCATGGAAGAGCCTGACTTGGGTCAAAGCTGTTGCAGAGTACATTTGTGTACCTCTGCACATCTGAAACTGGACTGATACCAAGGACACCGCTAAGAGAGTTGGTCACAGTGACATGGCATTCGTTGAGAGAGGCTTGATGCTTGGTCTCATTATGTCCACCTGAGCATGCCATATCCTGTGGCACAGACGGACGGTTCAGGGGAATCTCTGAGTCTGGCTGCCTCTCATCTGCAGGCAGCGAGCCAGTTTTAGCTTTGCGTGCTATCCTGAGGTGCTTTGTTGTCACTGAAAGTAGTGACTGCTCACACTTTACTCCTATTTTTCTATTAGTTCTAAATGAAGCAGCTTTGGTTCCCTCACCATCTTCAAGGGAATATCTCTGGTCAAGAGTATTTTGGTCCAGCAATCTGTCTTTTCTAGATTGTTTCAGGGAGGTTTCTGTCTCGTTCTGAGGTGATTTGGAGTCATAGTTTTTAGGGCTTGGAGCATTGCCTCCATTCTCATTTTCCCCAAATGAATCTGCTGGATGGATAATTCTCTCTCTGTCTCTTAGATGTTGCCTCACAGCCAGATAAATGTGTGTATAATACCACAGCATCAAAATTGAGGGTACGTAGAAGTTGAAAACCGCTGTTATAACCTTAAACCATGTAACAAAGCGAAAGTCTGTGTCACATTTATTTTCCTCCTCAGGTTTAAGGTCCACATGGGTGAAAGACCTCCATCCTAAAATAGGAATAATCCACATCATTGAGAGTAGCCAGGCTCCAGATATCATCAAGCTGGCTTTTCCACGTGTTCGATACTTTAGGTATTTCAAGGGCTGCCTCACTGAGCGGTACCGATCCAAACAGAGGATAAACAAGCTAAAGATTGAAGCTGTACTGGCCACATAGTCCATGATCAACCAAAACTGGCACACCGCACGTCCCAGCCTCCACTCATCCTCAAGCAGATACATTAAGTTCAAAGGCATTACTGTCGTCCCCACGATAAGATCAGCCACCGATAGGCTAACAATGTATAGGTTCCCCACAGTGTGGAGAGTCTTTTCTCTCTTCACTGCATAGAGGACAAGTAGGTTCATTATGATGGTAAGAAGCGATAGAAGGCCCAGAGATACTCCAAGGAGTACATTATGGATTTGGTAATGGAGGCTCTGGGTTTGGTTATGCCTCAGATCACCACCAAGTGGGTCGTCGCTCCAGCTCTTGTTGGTGTGGTTTCCATGGTTGTTAGGGTTCAGGTCTAGAGAATCCGTAAAAGGTGATTGACCAGATTCCATCATGTTAGGTAAAAATAATTCTTCTATATCCAGTCACATTCTGGAAAACATTTGTTTGGTCAACGGAGAGATGTCTTTTATTAATCTTTTCTCTTACAGAACTCTGATTAAAAAGAGTTGTATAAACAGCAGCCCATCTTGTGTATTGATCAGTATTTCCTATGTCAGTTGGCGCATTCTGTTGAAAATCCAGGCATCTGCAACACATAAAACATGACAAATGAGTCTTCTGAAAACTCATAAATTTTGAAAAATAAGCTGATGTTACAAATTTCGCATAATTCAGGGATAAAGTGGAGAAGTATAAATTTATGATGTTCAGATAAATAGGCCTCAAAAGGGCAGAATGAATTAGAGAAGCAACCAAAGGCACTTGGTTACTTTGTAGGCATTACACAGAATCACAGCTTAGGTAGGATAATCTGTGGACATGAGTCTTACACTGGGCTCACACGGAATACGCCGCTGCTGAAGTGCAGCTGCGGAGCGGGCTTGCTGCTAAAAATCCCTTACACTGAATACTGATACCGTGCTGGCACAGTATTGGCTCCGGCTACAGAATCTGCGCTCAGCAGAAAATAAGTTCACATGGGTTCAAGCTCCTTCCAATGTTTCTGTTTTACCTTATAATTCCTTTGCTGGAAACAAAGTACACTACACTACTTAAGTAACTGCACTGGTACTGCACTGTGGCTGATGTGAGAGCACACATTGATTTTAATGATCTGGGTTCCTTGCAACGCTGACTTCCCTGCTGCATCATGTTCAGTGTGAGCCCAAGATCAATCATGGACTGGATCACTCAGTTCTTTGAAAAAGAATGGCAAGAAAGAAGAAACACTGAGAGAAACTTTAAAGAAAGTCCTGTTTACAGTTTGCCACATACGAAACATAGTTAGCACATGGGAAGTGTTCAGATTTTTCCCTTTCAGTCTGAAGACAAGTCTCCTAAAGAGAAATACAGTGGTCGTCACTATGGTGTGAAAATGCTTTTTAAAACAGAGAGAAGTCTTTATCATATCAAAGTTGATCGGATATGGATGGTAAATAATACAGGGCAAATCTGGAAGACAACATGTTAGAGATAACTAAGAATGAGCTGGTGGTTGATTTCCAGAAGATCAGCATTTGTAAACATTCAGACAGGGCTTAGATCAAATTATAGTCATGTATTATAATAGCCAAGTCAAAATCCACACCTAAAAATCTGGGGTAAGACTTCTAAAAATGCCATTTAAACTCTCAATTTAAGTCAGCCTGAGCTATTTTGATAAAGAACTGTGTTTAATTCAGGCTGAGAGAGACATAGCACAAAAGATCTTACAGTAATTGCAGCAAAATTATTGACTCAGCAAGGTTCATTATAAATGCAACTCTCACAGGGTGTAAAACTTGGTACCATTTTCTTAAATGTCAGTTATGCAGGTTCTTTGTGTTTGAAGTTCAAAGTGTGTTTGTGTTTTCAAAGTGACAAAATGTGAAAATGTATAAGTGGTACATTTATACATACAATACATTTGCAAGATACTAAAACATGTTGGAAAAACACAGTCAACAGGCTAAATAAAACATACATTAAGTAATAAATTATATATACATAAAATCACACAAAAATGTATATTTCTTTATGTATTTTGATATATTGCAAAGTCTTGTAACATATAAGGCAAGATAAAATGACAATAGAAATGATTTATAATTCTCTTTGTATTGATTTAAAGAGGAGTCTTTAAATCAAAATCACAGAAAGACAGAAAAAAATTCTTCAACATATTGGTGAGTATTTTCTTGGATTCTTTCAACAATGAATTCCGTTGCTCTGTAGAGACTTAAATCTGTGGTCATCCTTTTCTCGTTTACTGTCCAGCTGGCTTTATTCAACACTTACACGAGGAGTGTGCAGTGAATCCCATCACAAACCCAGCAGCAGAAAAATGTGCCATTTTCCTGAAGGAAACAAAGCTCATATGTCTTCATGTGAGTCATGTGAACTTGTGTCCTAATGTATTCTGAAGTATACAACAACGCATCTGAATGATAAAGTGTACCAAGATATTGGATTTTAAAGCACAGCACTGTGGTGAGAAACACTTATCCAGAACAGTTGGGGGCACAGTTTTTTTTTTTACGAGAATGGACTAAAATAAGCCAGTTGCCATGGGTGCATGTGACGTTATTTGTATATAGATTCTCATTTTTTAATTACATTTCATTTGACCTCCATCTCACATCAATGTTTCTGGTGTATTTGTGTGATTTAAAATACAGATATTTTAAAATTAGCATACAGTTTAAAGAAATTGGCTAAATAAATCTGTTGAAAGATTAAATCTAGTTTGAGAAAAATAATAATTAGAATTTACAGTGATGACAGGACCACATTAGCATAACCGATTAACATGTGTGCCTGCTCTTTTTTGATCAGTTTGTGTACGTATACATGTTTTCTTGTTAACGAAGCAAGCAGAAGAAAAAAATCATCTCAAATATTTGGGGTTTAGAATTGAGACCCTCCCATAAACAATGATTTCAGAGCTGAGGTTTGCAGTGGTGCATCCCTAAATGAATCATTCATTAATTCATCAAGGTTTCATATTAATGTAAAAACCTGTTTATGGTTGTTAAAAGATAAACTGATCAAGCAATGAATGGTTTTGTTTCAACATCTTTAAATTTAAACAGAGCCTTGCCAAAATATCTTTGGGGGCTCACTGCAGGATCTGATTTGGGGCACCAATCCGAGTCCCTGGTTGATTAAATAAACAATGACTCATTGTATAGACAAGGCTATTGCTTTGGCATTTTGTCTGGTAGACATGCCTGGTGTATCTGGCATATAGGGTTTCAAGATAGACTCAAAATAATTGGACAGATGGGCCCACTAGTCATTGTGACTGCCGCATGGACATGGTAAGTTAATGTTATGTGGTTATCAACTTTCTATCATGAAACAAAGTGCTAAAGACAGAGCAAAAAAAGGGGAATTTTTGATGAGCAGACTGACACCTCAGTAGTTCAGCACCAATGCATCTAAAAGCATGTAGCCTATTTTCCTTAATTTACTTCCAGTCGGAAGTTCCCGCGCTGTTTGGCGCAAGTGACGTGAAGCACGTCCATGTTAAATGCATACTCCCTAAACTTAAATAGTCACTACGTTTGGCTCTAGGATTTCAGCTACAGTGATGCGGCTGCATCCTACGAAGGCCAGATTCATTGGCCGATTATATCATCGGCCATGGCCTTATACCATGGCCTGTTTGGATCAGAAGACTCCTTCGTATGCGGCCCCAGAATGCGGCATTCTTTTCGGTTGACGGGTCCAGTGTATCCTCCGTAGCCTTGGGTATCCTGTGATTTAATGCGAGTCCAAACAAGCCGGCTGCTTGGTGCTCAGAGGGAAGGGGAAATGGTGACAAACAGTGGTAAATATTGTAAATGCAGTTTAATATAATAAAAGTAAGTGAATAGTTCCATCCGAAATTAATGAAAACTTTTTTTAAATGGTTACTGAGTCAGATATGTGGTGGGCAAAGTTTGGTTTATTCAGAGGGTTTATTCTATGACTATGCAAATGTGTTTGGCTGACATTTAAGCAGAGATTCCAATATCTGTACAGTGAGTGAACAACAGATGTGATGTCTGTGACGACGGTACTGCTGTTTAAGCTCCTCAACAATGAAATTAGCAACAGAACAGTTATAAGAAGTTCGGCATTCATTCTTTGCTGGATCTGTGTTTCAACTGTAATGGTTCCTAGGCAACAGAACCGGAGAAGGGTGGACCAGTTTGAATTCAATGCCAAACTCTTCCGGACTCCTTATTTTCAAAGCCCTCGAAGGACCCAGCCCAGGTTGAACGGGCCTTCAGAAGAAGCAACCACTGAAATCAAAGACACCCAATGCCTCTTTAATTTGAGACCATTAGCATCATTCTCGCATTATGATCACAGCTAGTATATCTCTCAGGATATAAAACCCTAAATATACATTAACATTATAGATTCAGAGGACTTTAACAACTACTTTAATGGAAAATATCAAAGTAGAGTAATTCTTCATAAACTAAACTACAACTGAGAATTTCTGACATTCACTATATGCTCACTTATGTATCTCCCAGTGTCCTTAATTTCTCATATCCTGGGTGAGCTCTGAGTATAAAATATGAACATGCATGTCTGGATGCTTTATCATCTTCAGCTCTGGGAGAATGTGCGTATGTTTATTCACTTGTAAACATGAGTAGATTCATATTGATGTTGCATTTAACATACTAAAAGGGTGTAGCAAGTACATTTCAAACAACCACAGCCTATGCATGCTATCTGCTGGTCAAATCTCAAAAAGAGATATAGAAATGCAATAAAATATCCGATATATGAATTTCACCTGGACCCACAACAAATACCTGCTTTTATATCAAAGCTGAACTGTTTTTACATTGTTTTCCATTCCTGTGCGCCTACGAGTCTTTACTCTACAGATGCCTTGGTTACCTTCCCCGCGACACAAACATTTAGCACCCGTCATACTCACCGCTGTCACTTGTGAGTCAACGTATGGATGAAACAATAAAAGGAGAAATAAAAGGATGGAGGATGAGAAATGTTGCAGGTACGCCCAGCGCGCCAGGAAACAGACGGATAACATTAGATTATGTATCTGCCACATTGCAATCATGCGTAATCAGCGCAGAATGTTTAATTTCATTACAGATGGGAACACACTCTAATTATTACCACGCTTCTCCTCATGTGTAGCTTATTTTATCGAAAATATAGCCAGCGGATGTGCAGGAAAACACCTGTTGATTACCGGCAATACCTAACAAAGAACTTTTTTATACTAGGAGACTCATAAAATGCAGATTTACTATACAGTCAGTTAAATATCCACCCAGTGTCTTTCTATTATAAGTTTAGCTGTTTAGAAGTGATATGAAAGACCTACCTCTGGATGTTGACGCGCAGGAAAATCCACTTAATTCCAAACTCTTTCCGCACAGAAATCCGAAAATGAGGGAGAGACGGCCGAAATTGGACATGGATCACCTTCATTCTTCCTCAGATCACTCCCCCTTCACGTATCTGCACAGAACTTTTGAGTTAACATTATAAAGCAGTGAACGGCAGCTCGTAAGGCTGCAGGAACGGGGGTTTTACTGGGAATGGCGCACAACGAGTTGCAGTGCCATGATTCAGCTGATGATTCACTGAACACTTACGCGCGAACAGTCATTAAGTTCTTCGTAGTAGCTTGTTAGACGTGGACTTTACTGTAACTGAAAACAAATTATTTTACTTTCTTGAAGAAATCAAATATCGATTATGTTAATATAATTGTCAATCCGAAAGATATCTCTGATGTGCAAAAATAATTTACGTTTCCCAGAATACGAGAATTGTGCACAGAAAACTGTCTATATTGACTGTCTGTCAGGAGGTTTCTAATGCTTTAATATATATAATAGCTGTTATAGTGGGGAAGAAGAAGTACAACATCTAAGAAACCAAAGTGTAGAGCCCTTGGATTGAAAAGCAATAGGGTCATCTTTTTTGTGTATATTCGTATAAAGTCCATTTTTTGGGGTGGTGCTTATTGACTTTGGAAAGGCTTTGCCAAATTTATTTTCACCCTTTTTTAGCTCAGTAAAAGCACTAAGGTGTGATCATTACCTGAATTCAAACTTTTTTAAAATCGTGTGTTTGTTACATTTCTCATAACATTTTCTCTATTACCACAAAGAGACTGAATTCTGCACACCTAGGGGAGAGCGGGGTATTGTGAGACATTGGGTAATGTGAGACACACCCTATATCTAGGCAATGAAACAAAATTATGGTCATGTGACCATTATATTTACAAGCCCCTCCCATCCTCCCCTTGCCAGGAAGGTGAAGTTGGTGCTGTTGCTGTTATAAGTATGTTTTTTTTTTTTATAAAAATGTGTTTTTTGCACGTGAAAGTAAATTTTCTAGCTATAAACATAATTAACCATTGTGTCAAAGCAAATTAATTCAGGCAGAAAAATTTATATCATGCATGTTGATGAACTTCCAAGATATACAACCATGTGATTGATGATAGTTCAAGATTAGCCTGACTTGCTAGAGATATTGTTTTTTATAAAATGGTGGCTGTGGGGTAAAATGAGACTAATGCCGTGCGGTAATGTGATACACTGTCTTACGTTACCCCATCATGAAGTAGAATTTCAGTTTAGTCTTAAATATATTTAGTGTAATATTACATTACATCTGTTTCATTTTTATGTCATAACCATTGTAGAAAAGCCATCATCATCTTCACCTTTCCCTGTAACTTTCAGGGCTGGAATGTAG
>JAUZNJ010036021.1:0-12017 GCA_034780135.1 Jordanella pulchra
GTCTGTCTGTCTGTCTGTCTGTCTGTCTGTCTGTCTGTCCGTCCGTCCGTCCGTCCGTCCGTCCGTCCGTCCGTCCTAATCATCATTATGTTATTTATTATGTTTTGAAGAACCACCTTTTTTTTTAAAATCACACAGTGCTTTAACTACTTCAAAATATTGAAAAAAAAATCCCTAACTTTACTGTCCCATGAGCTTCTATCCACTGTTTAAAGACAGAAAATAGCTGTTGGAAAGTCTTCAGCAGCCTGTATTCTTCAAGTTTGTCTGTATTTAGCTCTATCAGTCTTCCCATCAATGCCGACCAGCTTTTCTATCATTGCTGCATGAGAGCTTCATCACAGCATAATGCTGATACTACCATGTTTCATTGTGCTGATGGTGGTTTCAGGGTTATGTCCACTGTTGCCCCACAAAGAATTTTCATTTCAGTTTGGGTCTCACCTGAGCTGAGCATATTTAAAGTTTCACTTTGGATAAAATTTCAAATTTGACCCTTTTATTGGCAGATTAAATGTTCTCGTTCCCTATCTGTACGTTTCAGTTGACTGCTACTTTTTGGTAGGTCTGCAGTTTTGCTCTGATTTTTTTTTTTTTTTTTTTCTAAACAAATCGAACCATTCTCCAAAACATATTTAGTGTTATAAATATTATTTTAAAATCTTTATAATTAAATTGTCTCCTGTGTTTCTTTGTCTGATGGGGTTTATGAATATCTGATAAAAGGAGGTTACATTTTTCTGATTTTTATTTCTTTACATAAAAAAGGAAAATTGTACATTTTGAACCACATTCATTAGAGTTTGAGGTGCCCCAATAAAAAAAGTGAAGCAGCATGAGTACAGAGTTTAGATTGAAACGATAGTGATTCAACCAACTCAGTCACCGTTTTTGGTAAAACATTTGTTTCTAGTAGGTTAATAATTCAGCAGTAGACATAGTAAAAGTTACCTATGATCCCTGCTTCTGATTCTGTGTAAATTATAAATAAAGAGCATTAAAAATTGAGTTTAAAGGTTATTTATTCTGTTTATGAATGGGAGGTTGGTATGGAGGCAGTGGTACAAATTCTAATAGTTATAGTGCTCAGCTATCTAAGCACTGAACAACAGTGAACTATTATCAGAAAGTTTTTTGCTCACTTTTTCATTATTATTAAAGTTAAAGTTGCAACTAAAACAAATTGTGCATTTTTGCAACAGAAAGTTTGAATAATAATGCCATATTTCTAAAAGGTATAAATGGCAAAGAAAATGCTTGTCTAATTTTTAGTGTTGTTACCCCTGTTTTTTTTTTTTTTAGGATGGCTTCATCAGAGTTGATCATGACTACGTTCTAAAATCTGCAGAGCTTGCCAAGGCTGGAGGATGCACACAGTTTCACCTGGAGTCCTCCAGAGGAGCCGATAAAAAGAGTTCCTTCCTTTACCTCAAAGTCAAGGTCTTTCGTTGGCCTTTGGAGCTACATTAAACATCCATTCCTGTTTTTACTGAGCATGTTTCTTATAGATTCTGATTAAACGATTTGTAACACATCCACTGCTTTGGATGGTTTTCTTCCAGGGCCAAGTGGAAGCTGATATCGAGGCTCTTGGTTTTGACAGATTATCCATTTACAGACCAGGGTAAGTCATTCCTTATGTTAAATAACAGATTTAATGCATAATAAAGAAAAAGAAATTGTTCCATTTTAAGGTTGTATTATGAAAAGATATTACTTAAGTTTGCATTTGTAGCAATAATTTGCACAGCCTTTGCAAAAACTACTGTTTTATGAGATATTGAAAAGGTTTTGAAGGCAACCTTAAACCATTTTAACTCCAAACAATCAGAACATTTCCACTGGTCCAGAGTCTGTCTTCTTGTGTGGTTCACAACAATACAAATGAACTCCAGTGCATGGATACATCTAATGGACTAGGAACAATTACTATGGAGGCCTTCGTTTGCCCTGTGAATGCGTTCCCATCCTAGCACTGAAAAACAGGGACAGAGGATGTGACATAAGAGCAGAACATTTGAAAAGAAAGAAAGGAAGGACTCAAATCCAAAGAATAAATAGTTTAGAAAAAATTCCAGAAGGCTACATGGAGTAGTTAAACCAACACTAAATAACTTTTCAGCTGTCATACACATATTTTCATAACTTTTGTGATTATATGTCGACCTGCAACTAGCTGAATGAAACCTCTGTCATTGCCCGAGGGGCGTCGGTACCAAGCAACAACTTTAAGGAGGGTGGCAGGAACCCTTCCACAAAGAAACAACTACAAATATGTAGACTGCGTTACGGCATACGTCACTTCCCCTTACCCTATTCGTTATAAAGAAAGAAGTGACCTTTCTTCTCGGATCTATACATTTGTTTACTGTGATATCATCAAACATAACGTTAGATTTATCTGGTTCAAGGCTCTGAACAGGTCAGCACATCAGTCACTGACGAGTCAGGTGGGGTTCCTGGTGGGACAGGAATACGCTACAAAACAACAGTTAAACGATTGTTATTTTCAACATCGTTATATGTCATTATTTCGCCACAGTTAGATTTATTATCTCATTATTAGTCATCTCTCACACAGCAACTGGAAACAAAAATATAGTTTACTCCAACTGCAGGTGAGCTGGAGATCAGGATTTTTCCACGCTCTGCCCTGGTCCTAATGGGAAATGCTGTCTTCCGTCACGCAAAAAATGCAGCTTTTGTCCACTGGGGGGAGCCAAAATCCACCTAAACTGAAAGTTCTTTAGAACTGCTTGAAGAGGTGTTGGTGCACAACAACAATTAAACACAAGACAAACAATAGGAGCCCTCATGAGACTGACTTTCCTATTCATGCTTCTTTCTTCCTCCTAATCAGTGCAATACCGTATGGATACAACCCTAAACCATCCATCCTGCAGAGGGATGGTTTAGGGTTGTATCCATACTAAAAAAGCTGAAAGAAAACTGCAGCAACTGAAAGTGCAAACTTTCTCATCGATTCCTGAACCGCCCAGCAGTGTGAATGAACTCCTAAAAATGTGTAGATGAAAAAGTTGGGATTTTTCAAAGTCGACTATTTGATAGTCAAAGTCGAGTCGATGCGTCGTTCCATCATGTAATAACATTAAGTCCGGGGTACGGCTGAAAATTACTGACAGTACAACCTGCTGCAGTGTTGTTCTTGGTTATATCAAGTAGATCGAATCCAGCTTTAATTGCTAACTACACTGTTTGCTAAACCAATAGAATAAGCTAAGAACATACTGGTTTTGCATCCGTCACACACACCACCATGCAGGTGGGGGAGGGGGTCACATCCAGATGTGAATTGACTCAGCTTAATTAAGTCGACTACTCAACTTTTCGGTGAAAGGCCTTGTGTTTGCTGCGAGCTGCTGATATAACTGAATAAACCTTTTCTACCTTAATTGTTAAGCAGAAAGAAAAGGCCAGCGATTCTACCTCCTTTCAAAAATTAACTCATTTATCCGTAGTGTGCTGAAAACTAAAGCTAGCTCTGCTAAGTAATGGCTCTCTGCAGTATAACCAGATCAAATTCAAAAGCATCTCATATCAGTACCATTTTCCTTTCAACAGGGTTCTGTTAGTAGACAGGAAGGAGAGCCGACCGGCTGAGTGGCTCGCCAGGAAGTTCTTTGGTGCCGTCTCTGCCGTTGGTTCAACCGCCATGTCAGTCCCAATCAAAGCCGTGGCAAAAGCCATGGTATCCAACACTTTTCTTCAACCTGAGCAGAAGACAGAGATCCTGGAGAACAAGGACATCGTCGGGCTAGGAAAAGAAAAGGCATGAGTGTGGGAGGTAGATTTTCTTTAAAAACTATGATTTCATTTATTGAACCCTATAAACCTTGTACGAACAATGTGTCTAATGAGAGGAGATAAAACAAATTTAAGACACCCTGTCACAAAAATAGAAATGTACAGATAGGTTATAAAACAACAAAAATTCTCTACATAAAATATACCAAAAAATAATTCGTATTTTTGTATTTTTTTAGAACTGCTGACCATTTTTTGTTTCCAGGATTTAATTATTCAGCTTTTATTCAGCTTCCTGTCAGATCAAACGAATGAGTAAAATAGAATTAATTTTTAGTATAAATCTCTGAGAGGTATAAACTATTTTTTGTTTAGCTTTATTTTATATGTTAATTTTCTTAGAAACTTGAAAGCATACAACTTTCATTATTTTACTGAATAGTACCTTTTACAATATTATTTTGGATTCTCTTTAATGATAAGTAATGTTACATAATAGTGTGAGCAATATGTATGACTTTTATTTAAGTATGAGACTTTCTGTTTGAAACCGTAACGTGATCAAAACCAATTTCTCTGTCTTTTCAGATCATTACTGTTATACAGAGACAACCACATTCTGCAAGCCTCATCAAGAAATGTTTGAAGTACTTGAAAAAAAAGACATATTTATTGCCAATTCCAAAGAATATAAATGCATTTAGGCAATTTCTTGAAAAAGTTTATTTTAAAGTAACATTATTTTTCCAACTTATTGTTCAAGTGGAAACATCAAGCTTTTTGGCCTTTATTTGTGCTCTGACACTCTAAAGCACTGCCTTACAATGACTGTGTATGTCTTATTAAAGGAATTTACTTACATGGGAATTTAAACATCAGCAGTAATTATTGCACATTTGTATGTAACAAGATAAATTAAATGCTTTTTAACAGTTATACACGTGTCTGGTTTTCACCTGTACAGTACTTGTATTAATAGAATATGTGCTTTTAGGCTGATTTAATAAACTAATGTTACGAATGTTTGATCAATTTTTTCTGCAGGTTTTCTTTGAAGAGAAATTGGAAACCTACAGTCCAACTCACTGTGATAAACAAAAAAGTAAATTAAAACTCCTGTATTAGAGGTTGTTTAAATGGATACAAATATAGTTTATTAACTCACATCAGATGTTAAATAATGATTGCATAACGTAAGTTGTTGGTCTGTTTTAGAAAAAAAGTATCTTTCCACATTAAATAGATCAATATAATTATTTGATCTGAACCATTTTCTGCCTTTTATTTTTTGTTTCTCTTGATGGATGAGATAAAAGCTACATGAAGTTCTTTAGTTTTTTTTCTCATGATACAACGGCGCCCTCTTGTGACGGAATATGGCTGTGCACTTTGTAAACAAGTCCTAACTCAGTAGATTTATTTATTTATTAGATATTTGAATCTTTAAATTTAGAGTTCTCAAAATGTAAAATAAGAGTACAAATACTTTAAAATTAGTTTTCAATACAGGCAGCTACACAATATGTGCTGGTCATACATTGTCCCCACTAACCTCAGACATATTGGCTCATTTTTTATTATTACTTTTGGTTTATTAAGCTATGAACATCCGGCTTCAATGGAGAATCACACATAACAGCTATTAAACTGAGCTCAGAAAGAGCGTTTTCTGACTTCTTCACAAGTAATTAATCTAGCTTATTATCATAGTGATCATCCAGCAATTAAAGATCAAAGATAAGCTTCAGTTGTGCACATCTGTTTCTCATATAAAACAGGCAGGAAACTGGGCATGCCTCTAGGAGTAGTCGTAACATGAAATTACAATAATCCCTTTAGATTCCTGTGTCACTTTGTAAAGTAAGGACCTGCAGAAGGTTTATATTATGCTGCATGCTTCTGTGTGACAACATATTGTGCTTGAATTCACACGTGTGAGAAAATTAAGGTAAAGAACTAATTCCTGGTTTCTATCTAGCTCCTAGGAGCTAAACAGATTCCCACAATCCTTTGCGTGACAGGACGTATATATACAGACCATTTTGCAGAATTTAACAAAAATACGTTATATTTTCACTTTTACTGTGTGTGAGACGTGTAAATGTACACACTTCAAAATGTTTTGGGCTTTATGATAGAGAGCTTTACCCTGAACCTGCATTTGTGTACCTTTGATTTTTGTAGTTCTTTTTCAGGATGCTATTGTCTCAATTTGACTAACATTATCCATGTGTACTTATGCAATTTAATGACCTCAGAAAGGCTGAAGATTGTCCCGATTCAGCACCACAGTCCTGCATTCCTTTCCTACCTATAGTGTTGTTCCTGTTAACCGCAACAAAGGTGAAGGACAGGAGACAGGACCCAATCAATAACCTGCCAGATCTGAAATCTACGTACTTCTAAAAAAAAAAAACTCTACATCCAATCTGACTTAACTTGAGCTGTTTTACAAAGAAGACTGGGCAAATATCTCCGTCACTAGACATACAAAGTCTATGGAGACACACCCTAGAAGACTTGCAGCTGTAGATGCAGCAATACGTGATTCCACACAGTACTGTCTCGAGGAGGCTCAATGCATTTGCAAGATGCACCTTTCAGTTTATTTTGAGAAAAAAATCATGTCTAATTTTCTTTCTACCAAACCACTTTTTGTCTGTCTTTCATATGATCCCCAGAAAATATATTGCCCTGATCATAGAATTTAATGTTTATTGAAATATGAGAAATGTGCTTAAGTCATATCATCATCATTGAATAAAATTATACTGGGATTTTATATTGATAGTGAATTATTGCCCTCTTTTATATTATACATATATATGAGTATATAAACTTACCAAGAGCAATCCTAGCACCTATTTTAGAGTCACAAAAAAATACATGAGTCATTCAAAGACCCAAGCTGTTTGGCTTTCACATTGTTGATTATATAGGCTGCATCTCATATGATTGTGGTTTGATCACCCTCTCCTCTCACAGTACCTTCCAAAAAAGGACACAGTAAAAAGCAGGACAGATTCAGGATTAGTTCAATAAACCCAGTTAACAAGCAGATCATTTTATGAAGTATCTTGCAGTAGTAAATTGGCACAGAGCAGGGGTGAATCTACGGGCAGGCAATCGACCCTTTGCTTTCGGGGCTTGGCTTCATGTTGTGATAGACTGTTGTAATAGGTAGACTAATGGGTCCATATCTTGATACCTGTACTTTGCAGATCACTATGAAAAGAAACGTTTAAAGTGGAGGCATTTCTAGTTCCTTTGGCAATGAGGGGTGATAGGTGAGGAAAAATGAGATTAAAAGAAAGAAGGATGATTGAGGGACTAATAGGGTGATGAGTGAGGGAGGCCACTAAAAAGTACAACAGCTGAAGCAATGAGTGAATGATGCTGGAATATGATGCTGGTTTAAATGGTGAAGATGAAAAGATTTCATTCAGAGAGAGGAAGAAGACAATGAAGAGTCAGGGAATCCAGCCTACCTGTAAAAATTCCAGGGTAAAGATGCTACATCAAAATATCTTTGTGGGATGTTTTGCTGCCCTGCAAATTAATTGTCGCAAGTGTCTAAAGTTTATGGTTAAAATCAGCCCTGTATAGTAATTTTAGTTCGTATTCTAAATTTATTTTCTGTATTTATCAGTTTCTTTATTTATTTTGTGGGATGTTTCCTTTCAGTTTGTTTTTCTTTCTTAGAATAGAAAATGGCACCATAAATGTTTCACATTCCGTTATTTATTTATTTATTGAGGGGGGGGGAGTATTTTGTTCATTCGTATTTCAGTGAAGAGGTTTTGGCCACTCCGCCGCTGATACAGTGGAAACTTTAAGGGTCCCTTGGATATTTCAAACATTATACCCAGGGTATGGAAATTTGGCGACGTCTTGTGGTTGAAAACGTGAACTACAACATGCAGTTTCTACTTGGAACGTCACCATACGTAACCAGGAAGTCCACCGATCCAAAAGGCATAAGCATCATGGCAGACAGCACAGACACACGTGAGTCCACTATATAGTACAACAAAACGCTTTTAATGGTTTCATTTTGAAAAAAAAAAAAATGTTTATTTTTTATTTATGCACATCTGCTTTCGGGCATTTGAACAATGAGACATGCGCTATTTCAACATACTTTAACAGCTGCGGACTGTAACAGTGTTGCCGCAGCTAAACATAGTTTGTTTGGTATTGTTAGCTGCGTTGCACATTGTTGTGTCTTTGAAGCTGTCATGAAGTTATACTCTTACAGATCCTGAGGAGATGCCTGAACTCTCTGACGGAGATGACGACTTGGATAATGATGAAGAGCAATGGCAGTGGATGGAGGAGGAGAGTCAAACAGTTACCTGTTTATTCTGCGACAAGTGAGACAATATTTTATGAACTATTTGATGTTTTCTGTCATCGATAGCATTCAGCAGTTTTTCCCTACACGGTCAATGTATTATTCGAAATGTAGTATTTTGTTAAACGTTAACTTTGAATCAAATTAGCCAGAAACACGAACATAAACAGTTATTTGAGAAAATGTTTCCGTTTCATAGAAACTATGGAGCATTCAGCAATACATAAATGTGAAAGATAAATTTTGTAACTCATAGCAAACTGGAATTTTGTGGGAAGCTCTTACAGTAAGCTTCTTATAGTTTGCGTTTACAACTTTTACAGCTACACATAGCTGGTAAAGACCTATAATTAAAGCCTTATGGTTGTAAATATAGTTTTAGAAGTTTGTAGCTTTAAATGTGATGGAATGTAAAAAACTTCAAGTTAAAAAAAAACTGTTGTTGAAGTATTACTTGTGGTTCTAGCTTGATTTATGGTCAAAGAAACACTATCTGTGTAGCAGTTTCATCCTGTTTTTGTGTCACACGAACAAGGAATAATTAAAACACACTGATTGTCTTAACTTACCTCACTCTATTATTCTTGTTTTGCCTTGAGTATTAATTAAACCTTATTATATATTATAACCACTTGCTCTAATCATTAGTCAATAAGTTTGCTTTATTACCACATACTTGGTCCATAATCAAATATATTGTCTATTTTTTTGTGTATCATTTTCCCGGTTCATAAGATCTCTTCACAATTTCATCTCTTAATCTGAGTTTAATATTTTAAGCAAAACAATTCTATAATGGGAGATGAGTTTTCTATGGGTTCTTATTAGAAATATGTAATTAATTCTCTTATATATTAGGATCTTGAACCTGTGTTTCATTGTACTCTTTCTTAATTGTTTTAGACTCAATGTTTAAACTGGTCTATCTTGTTTTTTTGTTTTTTTTGTGGTTTAGGTCATTGGATTCTGTTTCTGCAACTGTTCAGCACTGTACAGCTGAACATCAGCTTAGCCTTGTAAACATAATAAGAAAACACAGTAAGTACATGCAGACCTGTCGGTCTCTACAGATAAACCAGTCCTTTGCTTTTGTTCTGTCGGGATAACTTACGCTCCATATTTCTTTAGGTTTAGATGACTACGGTTACATAAAAATGATCAATTTCATCCGCTCAACAGTAAGTTATGTCTGTAATTTAGTGGCCGCATTTCCCATAATTCTTTGAACAACAATTCGAGCAAACATTTTGTATGAATGAAAAGCACTAAGATAAGGAGGAACCTCTAACATCTTGGTCTATATATTCAGAAATGTGCTCCATCCTACTTAATGGAGCTGTCAGAAGGCCCCTTACCCTGGGACAGTGAAGACTTCCTGAGACCAGTCCTTCAGGATGACCCACTGCTTCAGACAGGTACTGTATCGTGATAGTATGGATATTATGAGCTCAGATGTTAGTTAGTCATTAGGAAGTTTACAGCATACTCTGAAGACTGAGGCCATTGATATTTTGTCACCTACAGACGTTATAGAACTAGAACATTAGCCACTTGGTGAGTGAGTGTAGCTAAAAACATTTAGCTGCATTACTGTGATGCCCTGTTGTAAAAGAAACAGTGATTTCTGTATATTCTCAGAGGAGGCAGAAAGCTGCTGCACATATTTTAACTCAAAGACAGAAGTTGGAGCTAACATCCTGTATGTTTAACTGGCTGAATGATCTGCTCTTTCAATCTAAGATTCTTTTTAAAATTTCCATTTGCTTGCAAAGTTCTTCCTTCTTCCTGTCCTGCTACTTCATTCATACACACCCTCCTATTACCTGAAGTTGACTGATAACCTTGTCAAGATCAAAGATTAAAAACATTAAAAGCAAAAACAGAAAGAGACCTCAGAAGGAAACTACTGTGTTCTAAATTTTGGGACATACAGATTAATAAACTCTTTGCCCCCCCCAAAAAAATCGTCCCTTCTATTTAGTATAGCAGAAATCATTTTTAAAATCCTAAGTGACTTTATTCTGACTTTATGTTCTACAGTGAGGGTGGGAGGGAGCTTATGTAACTTGACTTCATATAGATGCATGTCAGCATCCAGTATACTTACTGTACTCTTGCCTGTGTTGTTTTCAGACCTGGAGGAGCTGTGTGGAGGGGAGGACATGTCTCCATCATCCAGGACCCAGCCCTGTGATGAACTGCTCCGCAGAGCCCAGGCAGCTGAAGACAGAGCCCAACGTTCAGAAGAGGCGCTGGCCAGAGCCATGGAGGATCTTCACAAACTAAAGTTGGTGATTTTTTTTTGGTCTTTTTATCTTATTTCTGATACTTTTTTGTTGAAAAGTCTGCTGTTTTTTTTTTTTTTTTTTTAAGTTTTCCAGAACTTGCTTTGCAAGTGTACATGGTGCACTCCTTCTGTGTTACCTTTTTTTGTCCAGCAGGGGGACACAGTGATCTCTGCATTAAGTTAAATCTGTCTTCCCTTTGCAAGAAGTTTGAAGGGAAGAGAGGGGAGCTTTAAAAGGAGAGTGGGGAAAATTCCACTGCAGCAAGGAAACTGAAGGGAGAAAAAGAAGAGGGGGCTTACAGAGAGTGTGAATGAGAGTTGGAAAGATGAATGCCTCCTATCTCCTTCATTTACTGCTTTGTCTTTGGTTCATGTCCTCTTCTCTGGTCACTACTTTTGTCTCAGGTCCAAGTATTAGAAGTTAATTGCCGTTCTGTCTGCCTTTGTTTTAGGCTCCTGGCTCAGGGTTTAGTGCTGAACGCAGAAACCAGTAAATCAAGCCACCTGGGTGCTGTTGCTGAGCTGCGGGAGGATGAGGACGAGGCCTACTTCAGCTCTTACGGCCATTACGGCATCCATGAGGAAATGCTGAAGGTTTGAGTTTCACAATCGCACGGTCACTGAACAGTGTTGTAAAGCAATGCCCCTAAGCAAATAAGTCTTTAAAATGAGGCTGGGCTCATCAGTTTGCAACTAGGTTGGAAGATCTCAATGTAGCATGCAAATGAAAACTATCAGCTTTCTGCATAGATTTATACTTTGCAAAAGACAACCTCTCAAAAGTGACAAATCAGCAATGAGAGCAAAGCGGCCATGTGAGACGTTGCTCTCTGTACAGAACATGAAAATTAATTTCCACACACATTAAAGAGCTAAAACCTGAAAGGGGCAGCGCACTTTCGGGAGGGGGGGGGGGGTAGTCTGTTTCTCTCTGCTGCTTTTTACAACCGACTGCAATGCTTGGACATTGCCCTGTTCAGTCCCTGATTGGTGCTAAGCACTGTGAAGTTTTGCGTTGCATCTGCGTCAGTCTGAAAACTTCATCAGAGCCTGAGGAGGAGCCAGGAACACGATGACGATGGTTTCTCTGGGTCATCCTGGTCAAACACTGTCTGTTACGATAGTTTTAAAGCAGGTTTTTTTTCTTTTACTATTGATTGGAATTTTTGCACTGATGGTGAAATATATATCCTACGCGGTTTAGAGTGAAGTAAAGCGTTGATGTGAAATTTCTCTAAAATAAAGAAAACATAGTAAATTGTGAAGCACAGCAGTTTTTGATGAATAGGTTTTCAACAAGATGGATGTTTTTTTTATGATAACTGGTTAAAGAAAATATTCTTGGAAGTGACTTCTCATTAAAAAGGTCCTACGCAACATAGTTTTATTTTTATCACATCTTAGAAGATTGTAATCTTCCCTTTATTTTATTTACCTTACATAATAGGCTTTAAAAAAGTAGATATAGTAGTATAAGTATATAGTATATATATTTAGTAGACTGAAAAGTGTGGATTTTATTTTAAAATTTAGATTTATTTCCTTCCTTCCTTCCTTCCTTCCTTCCTTCCTTCCTTCCTTCCTTCCTTCCTTCCTTCCTTCCTTCCTTCC
>JAUZNJ010036022.1:0-12016 GCA_034780135.1 Jordanella pulchra
TATTAGCCGACCCCCCTGAAACCCCCGATACGTCTTACAATCGGGGGTGTCTTACTATCGGGGAAACACGGTAGTTACTAAAATCATTTGACCAACTTCCAAATGCAATTGCAATTAGAACAGGATCTGTCGTTAATTGGAGTTGTGGTAGATGAAGGGTGGCCTCCGGGCTACTAATGCTGTTGACTCAACCTCTGAAGAAGGGTGTGGCTCCAAGAAGAAGACAGTTTAGTGGACAATAAGTCCTGTTCGTCTGGCCAACGAGACGTCATAGGGACTCTATCTGCAGTAATACTCAATAGGTCCAGACATCCAGGAACCCAGGTTTGTAAAAAGCTGAGTGACAGCCCGAGGCAGGATGGAGGAGAAGAAGAGACCAGAGGGCGTATTTGCTCTGCAGCAAGACAATATGAATAGCAGTGATATTCAGATGAAGTTTATAGTAAGTGTTTGTCCTTGTGGTAGAGCTGTGCAGATAGCCCTGTTTTTTCTGACCAGGACTATGAACCAGCACAAGCTTTTCTATCAGAGCCACAGTGTAACCAGGGTTTGGCTGAGTATGGAGGGCAGGTCCAGCTGGAAAGAACAAGATCCAAGGTCTAAGCCTCCACCACATTTAGCCCACCGCAAGGCCAGTAATTCCAGAAAAGACACAGAACAATGTTTGAGAGTTTTATTTCCTCCATAAATTGAACAATTTTCTGATTGATCAATAGATAGATTAATGTATACTAGTATGTATGTGTTTATTAGAATGCTTGTTTTCTTTGCCTTTTTGTACTGATAGAAGGCTCTGAGGAGGATTGGAACCTAGAGCTACTGTAGATCAGTTTATTTAATATAGTCCACGCCTACATAGTGACTGAGGGGTTAGGGAGGATGTCCGTACAAAGCCTACACCTTTTTGCTGGCAATACTGCTAGCAGAAAGGAGTGGATTTCCTTCGGCTTGCATAAGCATACAGTCTTTTTTAGCTTTAGGGGTAATGAGGCACTTGAGGAAAGTTTTTTATTTCATCTGTATACAAACTTTGGGATTTTAATAAAAATAAATACATTTATATTTATCAAATAAATATTAAACACACCCACAGTGCCCCTGAACTTAAACACTAGGAGGTGTGCCCCTCCATAAGACGGGGGATTGAAGGGTATGTTATAACTATAGTGGGAATCACACTTCTTGGTCTCTCTCTTGGAAGGCCTAGGCCAATTTACTAGGAAGAAAAATCTGGCTGATTGTCGAACCTTGGCTTTGGAGGGAGCAGTGTAGATTTTGTTCTAGTTGTGGAACTCTGGACCATCTCTACACCCTCTACAACGTAATTGAGGGTTCGTGGGAGTTTCTCAAACTGGTCTACATATGGTTTTCAAGACATTCAACTGCATTATTCAAGATGGCCCGTAGGGGATGCTTCAAGAGTATGCAGTCAGGGCTGTTAAGTAAGATCCATCTGGTTGCTGTATAAGAACAAGACTCTGGTCTTTATTTCCACCATTTAGTTGGATCTGTTCCTGGTGTATGTTGGATCTGGACAGTACTAACCTCTGTCAAAGGTCTTGTTCATAACCTTTATAGACACGTTTTTTCTAGCAAAGTGCTGGAGGGAGTCTGGTTAGGCGATTTTCTCCCTGCTAGTTCTGAGATCACTTCCTCCAAGTTCTTTTTTCTTGAACAGAAATTGTGGCTTGCCCTCCTAAGGCTGGAGGGGAGCCTTAACTGTTAGGGTTTTGTTCACATAAAAACACTGTTTAAAGAAGATCAGTGTTACTTAAATATTTTATACAAATCTCTTGTTTTTGTTATATAGGTTTTCCAGAGACAAAGATTGCTTGTTCATGAATTGTATGGAGTAAACATAACCCTACCTCAAATGTGGGTCTGCTGATGAATCCATTCAGTACTGATGCCACAAAGCTATGAGTGCCTGTTAGACGCTATGCAACACTTGAGTAACTATAGTGCATCAATAGACTTGGTTTAAAAATGTTTACAATTCTTAAAATAGACTTATTTTGGCAACGAGTGTAGGATAATTTTCCTCAAAATACAAAAATTTTATACCTTTAGTACGATAATCCTACATTTCTCATCTGGCAGCACTGACATCCAACCTCATAGAGTCACTCCACTCTAAAAATACTCCCGGTGGTGCAGTAAGCACCCTAGTCCTTTGCTCCCCATCCCCGGTTTCCTCCCTCTGCCTGCTCCATCACACTGCCACACATGTAGGTTTTAGGGGAGGGGGTTGTTATCGGAGGGTCCCACCACACCAATTTTATTTTGCATTTTAGACACTTCCATCTACAACATTTTCACAACGCACATCCATGTAGGGCATTGTCTGGGGGGACAGGGGTCAAAGGCACAGTATGTATAATCTTTACAACTCCCTGTATAATTATAATAAAGCAATTTATATGCATAAAACAAGCAGAACATTATGGTGATAAATAAATTAAAAAAAAATACACCTGGTAAAATAGGTTGCCTGGTAGAAAATATGGCACAGTTGCACCGCTTCCACAATCAGTGGAACCATGGGGTAGCATTGAAAGAACACCCCATAAACCCAATTAATTCCATTCATCTGCAAAAAAAGTTAAGTTTAGGTGAGTTATTCATTAACTTTATGAGCGCTAACAGACCACGAATTTATGGTACTAAATATATTATTTCTTTTTGCTTCACAGTTGCAACAAACTTTATCTCGGTGAGTGGTTTAAAAACTGATGTTCTGGTAAAGAAACATTTTCTGTTTTGTTGGTTTTCCTCCTAACCCTAACACACCTAAAATAAGTTGGCATAATGGTAGAAATTTTCCAAATTCTCTTTGTTATACTAGCAGCTAATGCTAAACCTAAGGCCCTGCTGTATCACACAACAGGCAGTAATGTACATTATCATTAGTATTAGTAGCACTCAGAGGAGCTGCTAAGCAACTGCTTTAGGAAAAAGGAGACACAGGCTAGCATTATGAATGATGGATTCCCTTCATCTATTATTCTACATCACCAGGAGTTATAAAAAAATACTGACAGCGAGTGAGATGTTTTTCTGATAATTCCTAATAATTAGTTGGTGAAATGATTTTGTGACTTTGGTTATAATTACAAACTTTGCTAACATTTCTCTGGTTACTAGCCAGCATGGATGTTTTTTTCCCAGGTACATTAGCATTTACAATAATATAGTTCAACTAAAATGCAATGATATCTTTTGGTCTTTTGATATATAAAGGTGCCTAAAATGCAACTTCTCTTTAGTATATGAAGACATTCTTTCCTGCAGATACATAAAGATACATAGAGCTTAAGAAGCCAGTATGTATGACTATGTATGCAGGTAACCACACTCCACCACAAAATGTTCTTTTTATTCATGAGTCAGTGGTGGACAATATGAAAAACAGTCACATGGCTGAGAGAATGTAGGACATGACATTCTTATATGGTACACAGCTGCTGCACAGTTGGAACCAGAGTGGGTTCTCTTGCTGAATCAGTCCAGGTAATTTCATGTTACTCATCTCCCTCTAATATCCAACTGTGCTTGTCATAAGTTTTGGACATGTAAGAGTGATATAGGGGTGGCTTTCACATCCACTTTATCCAGGAGTCATATCCTTGGTGGAGGTTTGGGATCGCCACAGGATTTCAGGGCATTTCAAGGTGGAAGGGATCATTTGTAAAATAGCACATTTAGATATAATCTGCGCTCTGCAGATATATACTACATTATGAGTAGGACAAGATATACCCTAAAACTGGGTAGCCGAAAGTTAATGCTGAACATGACTTTTTCTATATAAGGATGTGAAGACTCATTTGTTATTAACGTTTATGTGTTTCGTGATCACTAAATAATAACCAAAGAGTCCCCTTGTGTCTGTAAACTATTAACTGTCTTAGGTGAAGAAACTAGGTGGTCCATAACCTCAATTAATTTATTGAGATCGATCGATCGATCGATCGATAGATAGAGGGAGGGACAAATAGATATTAATCATGTTACTATACTTAGAAAAAAAATTATCTCTCTTAATATAATTACATGCTTATCTTTGGCCAAAAATCTTTTTTTATTATTTAAAACACGTAGTTAGGCAGCACATTATGTGAATTGAGAACAATGTTGATGCATCTTTTTTACTTTGCAAGATGTATCATTTTGTTTTCAACATGTTACACTTTTTTAACTCCTGCTTGTCAGGAAGCAGTTGTGGTGGAGGTGGTGAGGCAGAGGCAGGAACTAGGATGCAGTGAAAAATTTGGATTTTAATGAAGAATAATCCAAAACCGTGTACAACAAACTGAAAAGTCCTCAGGCCAGGCAGCACGGCTAAACAGATTCCAGGGTTTAACACCGGTACCGCTGGACATACGAGAGGCAGACAAGCTCAGAAAAACTCAGACGGTCACAGACAAGGACCCGACGAAGAACAGAAGACACAGGTGGGTTTAAATACACAAAGAGGTAAAGAGGGAAACGAGACACACCTGGGGGGTAATCAAGGGAGAACAGGACAACACGGAGAGCACAGAGACAACAGAAAGCTCAAAAAAGGAACTAAGAACTACATATCATGACACTGTTATACTTTTGAACTACCTTTAGTTGTCATGACTACCTTTTAAACGTTGCAGTAGTATTTTGATGCTGCAGCCCTTTTTGATCCAAACTCTACATAAGAGCAAGTTCAATATTGTCCTAAAAGAGTTGGCTACTTCTTTATATTATTGTAAAAAAAATAAAACATTAAAGAGGCATAGAAGAGATGATCCATATAATATTGTGCTTGCAATAAAATTTGTACAAGGGTTTAATCTGTCTCTGTAGAACAGTAGAGTGCTAAACACAAAGTTTTATTGAGCAGATTTTATCTTTCAATGTACTACTGTCACGAGTCTCCCAAGCACTCCTTTAGGACATGCCAGCAGCTGATGATATCCTCTGTAATAAGTCCTATCAAACCCGATCAGACACTGTACTTATTATGTGTTATGTTGGTTCTCAAACAAATGGCAAATAGGCGAACAGCAGGGGAATAGCTTGGTCTGGGAAGCATTTGTGAAGATAAGGGATCACTGAAGGGCTAAATCTCCATTAACTGCCAACATTGCGAATGCCTGGATGAAATATAATAGAGATAAGGTTTACAGACCTTAGCACTGATAACAAGGTTATCATAACTGAGGTCAACACACATCACAGTTGTAGTAATCTCCAAGGTATGCCATTGTGATCCCATCACTTGCCCTTGGCACAAATAGTTTATGATATGAAGTTTGACTCTACATAACAGCAAGCACAAAAGGCTTATCTGAATGTTCCAGTCTCTAGCACTTATCAGTCAAACACTCTCTTTTATGTGGAATTTCCAGCATCAGATTTACAGCAAGTCTGGGAAGTGGTTTACTGAATTGTCTGATCTGACTAGGGTCTAGCTGCCTGTCATGTCAGGGGGATCTTTTTCACATACAGATAAATGAAATTATAGGAATTAATTGCAGTGATAAATGTTGAAATTTAAGTGGCCTCTTAATTAGAAACAAATAAATCAATAAAAAACATGCAGCACAGTAATAAAAATGTGTGAAAGTTCTGTTAATAACTAAACATTTTTAAACCAAAGCAGAAAGAAATTTCCCACCAAAGCATAGTAGTATTGAGCATAGAGCTAAACGTGTCATTGTTTGGGAGTGGTTTATTGCAGCAGGTCCTTGCTAGCTCCCATCTTAGAATCCTCATTAATCATGCTGTGTCAGAGGGTAAATATAAAACTGTATGAAAAAGAAAGAAAGATAAAGCAAAGGCTAAACTGAGTCTTGATTAATTAAAAACACATGAGTAAAAAACATCAAGGACTGGATAAAAAATAAGAAATGGAATGTCCTGAAATTTTCCAGATCCTAATCCCATTAAAATAATGTGGAGTGACTTGAAACAGGTTCTACATCAAAGAAACCCCTTGAACATCTCACAGGTGAAATTGAGAGGTAGAGCAAACTTACCTTAAACCAATGTCGGACAGTGGTAGTCCGGCATAATAAGCTTCTCTCTGAAGATATTTTAGCCAGAGAGGTACAACTAGTAGAATGGCAGAGGTAATCAATTTGGGAGATTTAAACACCCTACTCCTGAGGAAGGAATATGTTGAGGTAAACTCCAGGACTCCTTTTTTCATTCCATTTTCATCAATATTTGTTGCAACTCTATGTGAAAATATTCGGATGGTATTCGAAATAGCATTGTATCTTTCTGGCACAAATCTGGCTGCAATTTTTCACATTTCTCCGTGTGATAAATCTAATATTTTCATTACTGTCCCATGGAATAAAAGTCTGTAATCACATACTCTTAATCGAGCATCAGTATATTTTGTAGTTTAAGTAAGAACAAGTGACAAGTAATTTTAAAACAATTCAAATGAATCCCATTACAATGAATAATTAGTGTTTTACAATAGAAAAGGCTACCCTGTAAGACCCAAAAATATGATGCAACTACAAACGTTAGCAAAGAAAGGCACTTGGAAGTGACTGATGTGTCACTTAAAATATAAAGAATACAACATATGTATTTCATAGTCTTAACAAGAAAAGGCATTGGTTAAAGACAGGAAAGGTTTGGATTGTATTATAGGTCAGCTGCTTAGTGACTAACACATTTAGCACTGATTCACATGTGGTACATGGATTTCATATGTGATTTCCACTCATGGGATTTTTTTCTTGTGAAACAATGGGTTTTAATGGCGATGAGAATGTCTCACTCCCCGGCCAAACGAGAGACATACTCCCTCCACCGTGTCCCGGGTCATCCTCTAGGCCTCCTCCCGGTGGGATGTGCCTGGAACTCCTCCTGAGGGAGGTGTCTAGGGGACATCTAAAAAAGATGTCAGAGCCACCTCAGCTGACTCCTCTTGATGTGAAGGAGAAGCGGCTCTACTCCGAGCCTCTCCCAAATGACCGAGCTCTAAGGGAGCCACCCCGAGGAGAAAGCTAATTTCTGCTGCTTGTACCCGGGATCTCATTCTTTCGGTCACAAAATAGATTTCATGGCCATAGGTGAGGGTAGGAATGTAGACCGACCGGTAAATCAAGAGCTTTCTCTTTTCACTCAGCTCTCTCTTCACCACAACAGACCAGTGCAGTGTCTCCATTATGGCAGCAGCCACACCGATCCATCTATCGATCTCTCGCTCCATTCTCCCCTCACTCATGAACAAGATACCCCAAGATACTTAAACTCCTCCACTTGAGATAGGAACTCTCCTCCAACCTGAAGGGGAAGAGCCACTTTTTTCCAGTCAAAAACCATGGCCTTGGACTTGGAGGAACTGATTCTCATCCTGGCCGCTTCACACTTGGCTGCAAACCCCCCAGTGCATGCTGTAGGTCTTGGCAGTAGGAAGCCAGCAGGACCACGTCAGCTGCAAAAAGCAAGGATGAAATCTGCTGGTCCCCAAACCAGACCCCCTCCGGTCCTTGGCTGTGCCTAGAAATCCAGTTCATAAAGGTTGTGAACAGGACCTGTGAGAGAGGGCAGCCCTGTCGGACTCCAACATACACCATGGTCATCATGAGGGTTTTTTGAACCGCTCTTTGTCTGACATGTCACCCAGAGCCTGTTTGCCTTTGGTGACCCCACTGGGCATATTTTAGCAAAATGGTACTTCGGTTGATTTAAAGGTTTCATTTTTGTCACTTTTTTGCCCTAATTACATTTATCTTCTTTTTGATCTATGCTTATGTTTTAAAATTATGTATGGTGCTGCATTTATGTTATGTTATGTTATGTTATGTTATGTTATGTTATGTTATGTTATGTTATGTTATGTTATCTTATGTTACGTTATTAGTATGGTGGGGGGTGGGATAGAATGGGTTGTAATCAGTATGGTAAAGGGAGACCTGTTTCAGGGCTATGAAAACTTGAGTTGCAATTTTATCTCCCATCAAACTTTTGCTTATATAGAATGCTTTACTATTAAAGACCATAGAATGAGTTTACTGAATAATCTTATTTAAAATTTAATATCCACTAACAAATTCTAGTTTTATATGTGGAAATGATGCAGTGGCCTTCAGCTAAGCAGGAAACACATACTCTGTGGCAAGCTGTTTTTTATTATTCCATTTGACTGCAAATGTGAACCTCACTGCAAATAAATCAATGTGTTTGCTTATAAAGCAATGTCACTGATGTCAGTGTATTTTCAAGATAGCCGGGACTTGAGTTTGATGAAAAAGGTCTTAAATTGTTTGCTTTTAGAGGAGCTAGCTGAGAAGTCAGGAGACCTTCCTGTGACCCCACTACAACCCTCTCTTTATCCTCAGAATATAAGAGCTCATCGGCTTCTACTCTTCCTCTGCCCAGAAAAATATGAAGTTATGAACGTCTTTTTGTAATTACTGCACTGCTTTCCTAAATCCCCTGGCTTTATGCTGTTTGAGAAATCTCACCCTTTAGTTGACTTAATATCCAACATTCAACACTTACTGTAATTAATTTAATACTAAAACAGCTTTTGACACAAGTACTTGTGTCACTCATTATTTCTAAAGGTTTCACATTACTTTTGCTAGAGCCATTTCCTACTGCATATTGAGTGAATTACACCAGCAAAAAGCCACTAATTTGTTAAGCTTTCTCCGTAGCCCAGCAGATTTGTTGTATTTCAGAGGCTGGTTCCTGTGCATATAATGTGTTACATTGGCATATGAATCCTTTTATGCTTAATAAATTTTGATACTACATTAGTGGTTTGCTTTATTATGCTCTTTAAAACATCTCTTCAATCTCTTGCAAAGAAAAAACTTTTTTTATTTGCTTTTAACATTGTTCTGTGTGAGATAACATAACTTCAAATGTCAGCATCTCTTCAAAAGAGCCACATCCTGCAGAGAAGCCTCATTTCACAAAGCAACATCCTTTTTTGGAACATTATAAGGATGTAGCAACAGGGAAAAAGCTTAGTATAAATTAGTTTAAGAAGCAAGATAAAAATGATCTTTTACTTGAGCCATCTGGACGAACACAACCAAAAGACAGAAAAAATATTACAAATGATCTGGTAAAAATGTAACAGGGTGAAGGTCTAGCATCTTGGTGTTTATGCTCTAAAGCTGCCCAGACCACATTTCTTGCTGAGTGTTTTTTGTGAAACCAGCAGGGGCCTGGAAGAATATGAAGATAAAAGATATTTTCTATCAGAAGCAGGTTATCTAACATCTATTAAGCAAGCAATTTTCTTTTCATCTAAATGTCAAATATAAAAGGAGTTGTGCTAGAAGTAAAAAAAAAATAAAGGAAGGCATTCAAGGGATCATCAATTACATTTTGCTTAAAAATTCTTGGTTCTTGAAGCATGACGGCAATCAGTGGCATAGCTCAACATTTAACTATTGTATACTCAAGCTTATGGCGGTTTAATAATGTTACAAAAACTCTACTTCTACAGCTAGATCTCATCTATGACACAGCCCAAGCAACACTTTGCAGAGTAAAACTGTTTAGGTAGCATTGTAAGTTTTATTTTTTTAAAAAGAGTAACTGAGATAACTAAGACAATGACATCTGTGAGTCATAGTGCTGTTAAATACTATGCTGTACATATGTACATATACTACACCTTACGTAGAGTTGCCATTGGTGTCTGAGTTGAGCTGGATGCTGGTCATTTCTGATTAGCCCCAAAACCCATCTTGAATTTAGTCAATAGAGATTACACACGTGTGACATGATGTCATGGTTGACATCACATCTGCAGAACAGTGTGGGACCTTCCAAACCAGAAGTATATTTAGCAAAAATAGGCTATGTCATGATTCTGGTTACCAGCTTTGGTCTGATTACTTAATCATCTCCATCTGATCTGCTCTTTTACTCCTCATTAACCCTTATTATCTCCACCTGTGCTTCTGCCTTTATAGGCTAGATCAGACCAGACGCTTGGGCCAGATTTTTGTCATCCTCGTGTAGAGCCTTTCCAGCCTTGTTTCTGTTTTCCCAACTGTCCTGACCTGGATTGTCCCTGAGTTTTTTTTTTTGCCTCTGTCAGATCTGTTTTTGCCTGTCTGCCTATGACCCTTTTCTGTCCCCCTGACTATGTTTCCAGATTGTGCCTTTGAGTTTTCCCCTGCCATCTGACCCTCTGATTCTGACCCTCGCTCGGACTATAACTATGATTTGGATTGTGGACTGGACTCCTCTCAGCCTTCTGCCTCCCCGGTTCTGACTCTGCTAGATGTTTTTCAGTAAAAACAAAATGTACGTTTTGAATTAAAATAAAGATTTTGTCTACCAAGCAGACGTTCAGCCAAACCAAAGGATTACCTACAATTTATGGAAAACGTTTTTTATTATTTTGCAGTCAGGAATACCTGATCTCCCTAAAAAAATCTAAGGGAAAACCTAAATGGGTTTTTTGAAAAGGCCAAAAATTAGACTCAAATACCCCAAAATGTTAAGAAGACACACAATGATGAGCAGATCACATAACCAATTAAATTGCAACGTAATTAAATATCTGATGAGCACAGTTTAGAGATGTAACATATATCAAGTAGGAAACTAAAACTCTTACTTTTCAGTTCAGCACTTGATTCCCCATGACCGAAAAGAATGTTTTAACCCTTTAAGCTCTTGTTTCATGCCTTATTTGTAAGCGGCAATCTGAGAAGGTTAAACTGCACATTTCAGGTGATTACTAAACCCCAAGCAAAAATTCCTGGTCCACTTTATTTCTAGATCAGAACCCTGGACTTAAGACTTCAAAGTGTTAATCTCTATCTCAGCCACTTCATAATCAACCAGGGTCTCTACACTTGAATAAAGCAAGTCTATAACAAAGAATAACCCTGGTGGCGGTCCCTGAAGATGTAATGTAATTAAAGTCTTCAAATTCAGTATTTTTTTTACTATCCCTAGTGCAGGCTTTCTCAGATCTTGCCCTTGAGGTCTGATGTCCTCCACATCTTAGATATGTCTCTGCCTCCATACATGAATCAAATTGACAAATTACCTCCTCAGCATGCAGTCAATTTCTCCAGAATCCTGCAAATCACAGGATTTTTTGACTCAGGTGTGTTGAAGCAGAGACACATTTGTGTAAATGGTGCAGCACACTGGCCTGTGTTATCTGTGTTGTTGCTATGTGCATATACTCAAACAACAGAACCATGTCCCTTATCTAAAGGTGTAGGAAAAGAATATATTGTTGCCCAGCACATAAACTATTGACTGTTATGAAGCCTGTCAATACGTACGTGAACCAATGCAAGCAACCAATCAACAGTGAAACCTGAAGTAAATACAATGGATAAAAGCTCCTCTCCATGAGACTGGTTCCAAAGCTCATACTTAGAATTTAGCCTGACACTATCTAACTCATATGTCTTAAGCTTAGACCCTTCTTAATGTTTGATAATGTAAGTCCCTGATCTATTAAATGTTTGAGTGTGTTAAACTTGCCAAACATGATATTCGAATAGTAACGTAGCACAGTAAAAATTGTATCTGTGACATCAGCACTTAGCAAGTGCAATCTGTTTTGGTATTTAAACCTTCATGAATATGCAAAAAATACTGTTGGAAGACCAGATCTGAAATAATTTGAAATAAGAGTACTATCACATAGACATCCCAAATAAATAGAAGAAAAAACACACAAATTAGCAAGTATTAAAGGAAGACGTAAATTTGTATTATATTCTATTTACCAAACATTTCACTATTAAAAATAAAATGTTTTTCACCATCTATTTACAATTCAATTTAGTGTACACGATATATTTGTGGACAGAGTCATGTCAGAGTCATTGGGTTCATCAAAGATGGACAAGAAGCTGAGCACAGAGAGCTGGTGAACAGCTTTTTGGCATGGTGTGGAAACAATCATCTGATCCTGAATGTCAGCAAATCAAAGGAGATGATGTAAGGCGTTGTTACCGAGGACCCAAGATTCGAGCCAGATGAGACAAAAGTTTAACAGTTTATTTTGAGCTAAGTT
>JAUZNJ010036023.1:0-12016 GCA_034780135.1 Jordanella pulchra
GCTGTGGCTCCATCCTGGAGAGAAATATCAGCTGAGCTGCTGCCATCAACACCTTTGTTTATAGTTCTTGGAGCTTGGCCTGTTTTTCAGTGTTTAATCCTGTTTCTCTCCCAGACATAACTATGAGCTCAGTTTTTAGTGGGATTAACTGGATCTTCTCTCTTTCATCTTCTGACATAAAAATTGGCTCAGAGTTTTTCTGATGACCTGGTTCTTTCCCAGACAGAGACGCCTTTAGGACTAGTTTACTGTTTGCTTTTCTAACAGAAAGTATTTATAGATCAGTAATGTTGATGTTTGCCTAATTGGCCTTCTACAAACGCTGATTGGGGTTAATACTCAATTGAATAAATAAATCTGTAAGAAAATGAATAAAGAAATGACAAAACAAGTTGAAATATATCAAATTCTTAAATTATGTAATTTGTTTTATTTCATGACAATTATTTATACGATTCATTTCTAGTCATAATAGCAGAATTCACTTTTTAATTTAATACACTGCCGTCCATAGTCTGGAGCTGAATGGGCGGTTAAACTTCTAATCATAAATGACCAATAACGAATCCTATTTCGAAAGAACAAAGAGAACAACTGGACAATTATTCAAATAGTAGATTTCAGTTGTTTATCTCAGTTTAGTGATGTTTTCAAGTCTGTTGCTGGTCAAATGTCAAAAAAGCAATCAGACCCATGCAGTGTTGCTGGAACATTGTGATACTGCAGGCAGTTAGGGCCCTTTATGATTCTGTTATTGTCTTCTGTACAAATGAAATGGAAGTGATGCTACAGTGGTTTAACAGGTGGAGCCCCTGCAGCCCTCCAAATGACCCCACCTTTAAGTCGCTGCCTTTACAGGCAAAATAACTGAAAGCTGCATGTGGTGCTGAGTGGCCCATTACAATAATATAGCATAATCCTCTGAAATGTGCTACTTTTATAGCTCTTGCCTTCTACTTTCAGCCTCTACAGGTGAAATCACCACATATACCCGAGGACTTGTTTCCAGTATCCTTTGCATGTTTCTTTGTGAAATTCCTCCTTAAAATTAAAAGACGTCTCAGATCACGGGGAGAAGAACAGAGGAAGCATTTCTAAAACTCACTGAAGTACTGTAAATCCCCCCAGATTAGAGCGCTTTGGTTGGAGGAGGATTACCCGAAACGAATGGTGTGAATGTTAGCCAGAGAAGACAGAGGATGAGTCGCTGCTTTATCATCCCGTCGGTTTAAGTGGCCTGAGGCTCCAGAACTCCACTGTAGAGACTAAGTTGCTGCAGTCAGCAATGACTCATTAATTTATAATTATATGAGTTGATATATGCCCTCCCTTTGCTGTATTAGTTTTTTTACTTCATTACAGTCATGCTTTCTAGCTAAAAAAGACGTTTCTTCTTCTAACGCTGTGAAGCTCCACCTTCCAAGGATCTAGTTGTTGAAAATGCAAAGGTTGACATTGTTTTAGCTGCTGTTTATCTGAGAAGAACGGAGCTGTTTCTGCTTGTGAATGAAAGTTTAGTGCTGCGGTGTGAGCTGTGGAAGATCAGTCAGCATGCAGGAAGGAAGCATGATGAACGCCGCATCAGTGGACGACTGGTGTTGACTCACTGACCAACCTGCGGTTCTGACATGGATGGACCCTCCTGGGTCACACCCTCGATCTGACCTCTGAACTTGCTCGTTCTCAGGGAACTTAAAGGGAACATTTGCAGGTAAATAAACAGTAATATCATTTTGGTTTGTTGCCACGGGCATCATCAAACACAGTAAGCCGCCTCTCGTCTTCTGATTCCCCAGAATAAAGTCGGAGGCTGGACGTGACGTCTGGGGTGAAGCGCAGCACAGACAAAGGTCTCCTCGTTTAAAACTTACCCAGCAGGACATCTTTCCACATGACGTCCAGGGCAGGGACTCCGCCATGCTGAGCTGGTGGATGGAAGCTCCTCCCATTTAATGACACGGTGAAGTGAACTGGGGCAAAGTTTGGCCACAGAAAGATGGCGAAGTGTGAACTGACTGATGGCAGGTGAACGACGTGGAAAACGGCCTTGTTTAGGTTCGCTGTAGGTGGGAAAAGGATTTTCTCATCTGTTCTTCCATTTTCTACACAACCTGGATGTAGTTTTTCTTTACTGCACAAAGTATTCGCTCAGGCTGCACACCTGCTTGAAAGCATGAGGCTTATCTTATGACACTGAGATGATTTTTAGTGGGAGATGTTTTCTAAGGTTGTTGGACCTCCCTCTGTTGCTTGAGAACCGTCAGTAACTTGTTGTCGGTTTGTGAATCCCTCCCTGCTTTCTGCTGGAGTTAGAAGTAGACAGTGAATCCATCATCTGACCAGAACAGGTAGAACTTCTGCAAAGACTGGATCAATAAACGCTGCCTGGATGAAGAACACTGATCTCATTTTTTTGATGCAACAAGTGTGAACAGACATTTAGTGAGTGAAGCTACCATGAAGATCAGGACAGTAGGAAGGATGTGGAGTTTAAAGCTGTTCAGTCCAGGGGGAGACCAACAGGAGGCTCTGGAGGAGCAGCAGAGCTGCACAGTGTTGGTCCACAGCAAACATGGAAGAAGGTTTTATTCTGACAGCAGTTTCAAGTTTTTTCTGCCTTAAAATAAACTGAAGGTCATAATGTGAGACTTTATAGTAAAGCTGTAGTGGACTGACCATCACCCCCCCACAACTAAAAACCCCTAAATAAAAATAAAATAACAGCTTCTATTGGTGCTGCGATGTTCAATGACTGCAGGAAAGTTGTGGACTGGTGCTGGTGAAGCATCACTTCACACATCTTCCTCCATTTTACTGTAGATTCTTATAAAATCCTCGCTGCTTCATCCCACTGGCCCTAAAGGTGAAGATGATGATGATCTGTGAGGAGGAGGAGGAGGAGGAGGAGGAGGGATGTCACCAGTTAATAACCCCAGCCTCCCCCTGCCTGTCAGCATCATGATCGCAGCAGCACCGGGAGCTCCACCAGAGGAGGACCGTCAGTGAGCGGAGCTGCAGCCGCCTCCACAACCCCAACCAGAACCACACCCAGAACCAGAACCAGAAGCCTTCGGTTCTCTGGGAGTTGGACTGAGCGGACGGACCGCTGCAGGCGGGCGGAGGACCACCGGACGCTCGGATCGTGTCCGCCGGCTGGCTGCGCGTTTCTGCTGCGCGCGCGGCGGAGCTGTTCCCGTCCCGCGCGGGTCCAACATCCCACGTCCCACCGGGCGTCCAGAACTCGGCCACCATGGTTCTGCTGGGCTTCCTGCTGGTTCTCCTCTTCCCAGGTAAGACCCGGTAAAGTTCTCCTCCTTCTACCAACTCGACCCGGTTCTGGTTCGGAGATCCTGGAAAACACGGAACTTTTTAGCAGCAGATGTTTGAAGAATCGGTGAAGTTTGTGCAGGAAAGTTTGCAGCCAGGCTCACCGGGAGCTTCTGGTCTCCAGAAAAAGCTGCATCAGTTTGACTAGAAAATGTCTGCAGCTGGATCCTGACTTCAGCTGTTCTGGTTCTGGTTCCGGACCTCAGCAGCTCTTCTCTGGAGCCTCTGTGGGCTTTTGCTGTTGGTCTTCTTTGTGTTGTGCTTCACCTGCAGTTTGCAGCCTGTTTCTTGGGGGCCTGTTTGCGCCTCTAAACTCTTTGCTCCTTATTTCAATGCTTTGATCAGAACCGCTGCATCTTCTGAGATAAAAGCAGATCCGGTTCCTCTGGGTGTGACTGCAGCTCTCTGTGTTTTTGTTTTCAACTCTAGAAGATCATGAAAACCTCCTCATATGCTGACTGATTTTCTGTCTGTGATTTAAAGGCTCATCCACTGAACGCTGCCTGTCTGGATCTAAATGCAGGAAATGTGGACAAAGATGCAGTCAAACAGGTCGGGGGGGGGGTTTAGATTATAACATGGCACTCAGTCCTTTTATAACGTTAGATTGAAATTCCACCTTCAGTCTGAATAAAGTGGCTGCTTTGGTTGAAATGAATCAGAAGTTACTGAAAAGTGAGACTGAAGGAAATCAATTTGTTAAAATGAATTTCCTTTGTTGTGGTTGGAGGGATGAAAATCAACCTCTGTTTGCTTCAGCATCTTTTCCACCTTTTTTCTCACAGTTTGTTCCTTTTTTCCAGGATTTTTTTTTTTCTTATCTGAAGGGAAAAACCAAACAAACGGAACAAAAGCCCAAAGCAAAGGCAGATAAGATCCGCCTCCTTCCAGGTCCAGGCGGTGCTGCTCAGTTCAGCCGCAGCAGAACTAATGAAATTCTCCCACGGTGGATTTCAACGTCCTGTGTTCATTAGTCCGTCTCTGATTGTCCTGTACTGATGACTGACAGGCTGGTGCCCCCCCCCATGTCTGACTCTTATTTTTCTCAATCTAAATTCCCCCTTGGATTCGGTTGCGCATCAGAATAAATTGTTCAAGTCGTTCAATGAGGAAGTGCAATCAACCGGCGCCGGTGTGCAAACACATTTGGAGCAGCGGTGTCTGACGTCTTATCTGCGTGCAGACAGGTGTGTGTGTTGGTGTGTTTTCAGAGGCTTGCAGAAGATGGTTTTCTTTGCAGTGACTCCACCTGGGAGATTTCCAGGACCCAGAGTCCAACTGATGCTGCAGGAGCTGAACTCCACTGTATGAGCAGCTGTTGGTGAGCCGAGGCCACGCTGGCCTGAGAGCCATCATCCCGTCCTTCTCCAAAGGCAGTGAGATGATGATGATGATGATGATGTCTTGGTCTGATCAAATAATGAAATTCAACATTTTTCAGTCAATGAATGTTTATTCAGCTCAAGACGGTTCTGATGCCAAACAGTCAGCGATGCTCATCTTTGTGCATTAAAAATAAATGTCAAACTGCATTTTAAAGAATGTCTGTTTACTGTGGAGTAAAATAATCACTGGACTGTGATGACAGGCCGAGTGCCCCAGCTGCCCCCAAACGCATGGCCCTCTGGGCAGAGAGCCACCTTGGCTTTAACACAAAACATCGGCTTCGTTTCTGACAATTTCCAAGTTCAAAAACATCTTTGATTCTAATTTTAAGATTCAATGTTTTCAGAGGAATGTTTCATGCAGTAAAAGAAGCTTTCAGATGATTTAATATTTTTCATGAAGACGATGCTGCAGCCTGGAGTTTCCTTCTGTCCTTCCTGTCCAAACGGATGTTTTAGAAACAGGAGATCAAAGTCATCATCAGGACCCGTTGCACCAGAAACAAGCATTGAATTCATGATCCGGACTCTTTGGTTCCAGTAATACAGCAGTTTGCTTTTCAGAACTGACCCCCCCCCCCCTCCGTCTAGGGTCACCAGAGCTAAGGAGTAATTAAATCCACTCTTTTATTTAAGGAAAACATCTGTGCTAACAGGTCTAAGTAGAGCTTCATGGCCTTCATTTCTCTGCTTTTATTTGATGACCTCTAAACGTGCTGCAGTTCCTTCCTGGTTACCTGCTGTCGATAAAGCGAAATGATGAGCGAACGCTCCTCACACACAAACACATCCAAACAAACACCTGGATGTTTGGCCCCGTCTCACCTTGAAGCACTTCCACGCTTCCCACAACGCTGGCCGTTACAGTAAGCAGAGGGGGAGACGCAGAGGACGTGTTATCTGTATCGATCTCCAGTGACAGATGAGGACGTCTATGAAAAGCAATGAAGCTGCTGAAATGAGGATCATAAAGCTGCTTTGATGATAAGTGTGAAAAAAAGCTACTCTGAGCGGGACGGAGAGGCGATCATCCCGGGTCAGAGCGGTTGGAGGGAGGAGGGGGATGAAGAGGATTAGAGGTGAGTGGGGGGGTGAACTTGGTGAAAGAAGTGAGGAAATCCATCTTCCCTCTTCTGTTGCATTTAATGAAAAATGAGCAGCGAAGGCGGCTTCCTTCCACCTGCCTCCATCTGATCTGGAAGCTGCTGCTGCTGCTGCTGCTGCTGCTGCTGCTTCCCCTCAAAGGGAAGCGCGGTGTCTGGGGGGGTAGTTTGGAGGTCTTCTGTGTGGTTTGTTGATAACTGGGATTTGGAAGTCAAACACAGAGAAAGCAGATGGTGTGTTGGCTGCTGCTGCCTTCGCTGTGTGTTTGTCAAGTGTGTGAGCAAACATTATGTCGGCCGTGTGTGTGAGTGTCCTTATCGGAGGCCGACTCCGGCCCCCAGTCAGCGGTCCCTGAAGGTACCTCTGCTCTCTGCGGTGAAGCTCTGGGCTGCGGCTTGACCTCGTGCCCATCTGCTATCATAACGACAGATGTGTCAGAGGTTGGCCTCAGATCTGCGACAGATTTCAGGCGGCAGGAGGGACCGCTGCCTTCCATCTCCATCTAGAAGAGCTCTCAGCTTCAGATGTCTGCATGTTGTGTAACATGTGAAGCAGAAAGCCTCCTGATGGAGACAGACTGGAGCATCTCTGCTCATTATCTATGCTGGAAAATAAATATTCCTCCTTCCTCTTTGATCACTTTTCAAATACATTAAGAAAATTGGCTGCAGTCATAAACCCTCCCAAAGATCAACCAGCTGACGGGAATCTGTCTCTTTGTCAACTCGGAGCCACATTTTGTACCAGTAAGCAAACATCAGATGCTTTCCTTTCCAAATCGGGGTGTATTTTGGTTTGCAGTCAGTTGGCCTCTCATAACAACTAGTTCTGTTGTTCTAATAAACATCAGTGGTCTAATAATACAGGTACCTGCTCCCAAAGACCAACAGGCTTTGATTTCTAAAGATTTAAACTGGAAAACATTTTAAACATCTAAAACAAATGAACAGAAAAATACATCAACTGGATTCACAGTCTGCATAGAAACAATAGAGAGAAATAGAAAAACAAAGAGTTCAGATAGTATAAACATAGAATATTTCATTCATTACACTAAGATGGGAAAACCTGTTTGAACCACCAGTTTTATAAACCAAAAGATGCAAACGGCTTCATTGGAGCCGATGCCTCCGTGTTTCCCAGCACTTTATTCTGGTTCCTGCAGAAATGTTTTCAACACGTCCTTTCAAAGATAATAGCTGCTATTAATTAGACTCAACAATGCTCCTAAAGTCAGACTGTCTTGCATGTTTTATAAGTTTCTCTGCTTAAACAACAGATTCAGATTAGTACAGCACAGGCTTTTAATCTGCTATGAGTTGGTATCAGATGTTTGAAAGCTGGGAGGCTTCTAAAACATGCGGTAAAAACACTGGATTAAAGTCTGCGTTGATCACAAACTGTCCGGTAAACAGAGACGGTTTGGATGGAGGTTAAACTGCATCAGATCGTCATGTCTTAGATGCTGATGTATGTTTGCTGTCTGCTGTGTGAAGCTGCCATTTAGTAACATTCGGTTTCAACACGAACTGCTCCGTTTACGTCTTTCTACCAGATGTCAGCTGGTGTTTCCGGTTTCCCGCTGTCAGTCACACGACTCACTCCCTGCACTCTGACGTACGCAACAAGATCGTGTGGCTGAAAAATATCTGAAGGGTGGGCTAAGAGAACACCGATGCACCGGAGTGAAACCTAATGTCTCTGTGGCAGAAAGAGACACACGGGAAACATCCGGCAGCATATAGGCGAAAGGTGGGGTGAACCCCGTCCAGGTACACCCCGTCCAGGTACACCCCATCCAGGTGCACCCCGTCCAGGTACACCCGTCCAGGTACACCCATCCAGGTAAACCCTGTCCAGGTACTCCCATCCAGTTACACCCCGTCCAGGTACACCCATCCAGTTGCACCCCGTCCAGGTACACCCCGTCCAGGTACACCCCGTCCAGTTACACCCCGTCCAGTTGCACCCCGTCCAGTTGCACCCCGTCCAGGTACACCCCATCCAGTTGCACCCCGTCCAGGTACACCTATCCAGTTGCACCCCATCCAGGTGCACCCCGTCCAGGTGCACCCCGTCCAGGTGCACCCCGTCCAGGTGCACCGTGGACAGGTCACCAGTCTGTGGCAGACAAACAAACATGCACATGGAAATTATTGAGCTCCCTTTTATTTGTCTATTGGGGATGTATTATTGCAGCAGGATAAGTTGTCAGATATTTTTTTCGGCTGTCATGGTTGTAAAACAGTTTGTAAAAACAATGTTTTTTGTTTACAAATAAACTGAACTCAATTTATTATATTCTGAATTACAGCCTAATTCTCTGTATAGTTTTTATCTAGACTTGAGCCCTTTGGATTAAATGTAATATGACAGCTTGAGTCCCTTTTCCTTTGACTCTAAGCAGCTAATAGAAGAGGACAAATAGAGAAAGATGCTGGGTTTGTTCCTGAACTGAACCTGTTGAATGTGTTCAGTTCATCGGTTCTGTCCAGACGTCCATCTGTCAGATCGTCCTTCTGCTTGAAGCCTGAGATCTTCTTCATCCCTGACCACACATCTCTGATTGCCTCATTGGTTTCTCTTATCTTGACCTTAAGTTGCTTCTGTATACTCCTCAACGTTTCCCTTTCTCCTTTACTAAAGGCTCCTAAGGGATCACTGGTGATTCAGGGTTTATTATTGGGCAATAATCTCACTGTTTTTGGGTGGATGGTGTCGGGTCTGCAGAGACGTTTATGTAGTCAGCCACACACTCCGTCACTGCATTGATCTCCTCTCCATTTGGCTGAAACGCTGCGTTTTAAAACCCTTGCAGAGATTCTTTTCCCTCCTGTGACCATCTTCTTACAGTTCGTTTAATGCAGCCTCCTGTAAATCTTATTATTGTTTTATAAAAATGTTTTTAGAAAAAAAGGGATATGCAGTGTATGTGAAAGGAGGATGCAAAGGCAATGACTGATAAAAAGAAATGTCAAGGTAGCATTATTTGAACCACACAGAACCACAAAGGCCAATTCCTTCGTACCCTCACTGCCTCCTCCAGGTGCTCCAGCATGCACTCCATCGCAACTGAGTGAGCAGGTGCGATTGTTTGCATGGAGGCGCACTTTCCATGGTTGGATCTATGCCCAAACTGGAAAGCTACTCAAAATTGAATATTTCAGAGGCCTGTGCTCTTACAAATCAAATGTTAGAAAGTTTATTTCCGTTTTTAGTCTGGCTTTTGGGATGTTGTGAATATTTTAATGAATTAAGTTTTCTTTGTTAATTTTAACTGTTTCGTATTTGAAAAGATATTCTAAATGAAATTGTTTCATTTTGGGATGTCTGTGGATGTGTACCGTTCAGAGAGCTCAAGGTTGCACTTGAGTAATTAATGAAGTTTTATAAACAATACAATTTTCTCACAATAAAACAATAATGAGACAAAAAACCCTAAAGCTGATTTGTGATACTGAATGGATTTATCAAACATTGCACCCATCTCAGAGATGGAGTTGGTTGCAACAGTTGACTTTTTTATTGAGGAATATTGTGAAACAATCTTTGCCATATTCAAAGGTTAGAGGCAATTAGCAGGCAGCTGTAAGTTTGATAGAGAACTCCATGCTTGTTGACCCAGCTGCTCAGAGTAGCTGAGACATTAAACAGTGTTCCGAGTCTTCCTCTGTCTTTACAGGGTAGCAGAATGGTGGGGCTGGTGGGGAATCCAGCGGATGCTAATAGCATCGGGCTAACGTCTGGTCATGCTGTATAACTCTTAAAAAGTTGAGTATTAAAGATACTATGGTCTTTATTCAAACCGAGTGCTTTCAGTTAGATTCAAGAGTTGCTAATGAATCACAGATGTCACCCCTCCCCCACTGGTTGCTGTGCATTGCTAATAAAAGACGTCTCCTGCGATGCTGCCATGCTTACAGGGAAGAAAAACTGCAAATATTTCCTGCCCTGAAAAGCACAGACTGTGGAAACCAAAGCAGTGCTTCACTTCTCTGTTATTAAAACTCCAGTTGACACGCTACAAGTGGCATGCCTGTTATCAGCCGACAGCAGGCAGGCCAGACGAGCTGATTGCTAGCTAATATTAGCCTGTGCCACTCTAAATGGCTAAAGTTGGAAAACATGGTCTGTAGGAACAATAAATGAAATGTTGACACCAATTTTAACAGCTGTTCAAAGAAAAACAACATATTTGCTGCAACACTGAGAAGAAATGTAGCTTTTAATGTTGTGGATAAAACCATGTGGGATATTTATACAGTGAACGGTACACTGATCCAGACCTTGTTACTAAATTGGACCAATGTGTTATAACATCTAGAGATGTTGCTAGATGCCACCAGCTGGTCCCATGTAAGCCCAGAAGGTTCAGCTTTTCTCCATGATGTGTTATTCCTTCTCCTTTTTAACCAATATTTAAGTCTCTGAAAGGACAGCTGCTCGCTCACGATGCCACTTCTGCCCCTAAAGCCTGTTTTATTCCTTTCAGCTCTTTATATTTTTAACAATTTCAATCCCTCTCACTGGCTTGCTTGGTTTCAAATTGCGGCCGCTCTTTCTGGCTGCTGAACTGTTTTTGTCTGCGCATGTAAACATACAAGAAGAGTCAGAAATGAACTCATTCTCTGCACTGACCAGATGAAATAAAAAGCTAAGCTTTTAAGCAACACCTTTTTTTCTCTGTTTGGAAACTTTACTCAAATCACAGTAATCCAAAGTATCTGACACAGGAAAACATGAAACCGTCATTTTGTGCGGCTCCTCCATCAGTCATTTCTCTCCTATAAGGCTTTATGAAACCATTTCCTTTGACAAGATTTTTCTTTTGTTGTTTCTTCTCTCCGTTCCCCTGACAGCTGTAATTCTTGGCTGTTGACAGATTTTCTTTCTGCTGCATTTTTGCAGTTGGGATGTTTGTAGTCTGAAGTAGTTTTCGTTTATGACGCCTTTTTTCTTTTCATGGCAGCAAAACTAGACCTTTCAGAAGCTCCTGGACCAAATGGGTTTGCATGAGACCACTTTAATTCACTATGTATTTTCCTGAGGAGTTTTACTGCTTCTTACTACATTTCAACACAGATGTTCTTTCTCTGTTTGTCTCCAAACTGGCTCGTTACTTTTCTACATATTAATAAGAACATGAATGAGCAGCTGCAGCAAACCAGGGATAAACTAAAGGATCCTTCCAGTTAGAACCCAGTAAACGTATAGAAAAAGGTTGATAGAGACATGGATGAAGACGGGAGCTGGGAAACATCACAGATCGGATCATATTCTGAACATTGAGACCTTCCCATTCATCCCCCTTTATTAGATTTAATATGTACATGCTTTAATGCTGTAAATAGCAACGCTCTGAGAGTATTCAGCTACTGTTATTATTATGCTGTTTGAAATCTTCAATTTAGAACAAAACTAGTTCTTACTATCATCACAGAGCAAAGCAGGAAAACTGACCTATTTTCTTTGCATAGAGCTCCTCTTTTAAAGGTTTTTTGTATCTTTCAAAGCAAAAACATCATTCCACATTCCTACTTAACTACAATAGACTTTAACTTAATTGAAGAATGTAATTAATGTGTGCAATAATAACTGGTTCATCACCTACAGCAAGTGTCTTATTCCTAAAGTACAGAACTTGGTAAAAGCAAAGACACCACAAATAGATACCAATAACAGCCTGTTGTTCCCCAGACTTGTAATGATGCTTGAAGACGCATTTTCTCTAGTTCTACATCTTTCAATGTTCAAAACATTATTTGATAAATAATTCAAATAACATCATTTCACCATAAACCCACCATAAGAGCAGGAATTGGTAATCGTTGGTCATTAATGCATCGTTGGTGCTACAGGCTGGTCTCCTACAGGTCGGCAGGGTCCTACGGCACTATTTAGACAAATAGATAAATGAAATATACCTTTCCCCTCCTCCACCCTCCCTCCATACTGTTAATCATGTAATCATTACTATCAGCTATTATTATTATTATTAGCGCTGTTGTTACTATTATCATCACTGTCATTATACTATCTTTAATTTAATTTTTTTAGATGGCAGTAAAAGAGTTTCCACTGCTGTCTATTCATATCTAGCCTAGCACTAGGCCTCTTGAAGACTTCAGTTTGTTCATGTCAATGATAAATCTTCCTCATCGTCCAGGGTTACCTGTGGAGTACCACAGGGATCAGTGCTA
>JAUZNJ010036025.1:0-12015 GCA_034780135.1 Jordanella pulchra
AACGTCCGCAGTAAACACAAAGGATGCACCGCCCTAAAGGGCGCGCCTCACATTTTGAGAGAAAAAAAAGACTTTTGTATGCGCCATATGGTCGTGAAAATACGGTACTTTCAATTGTTTATTAATAGTGGCCATAATACTTTTCTGTACAAATGTGTAAAATGTCTCAGGAAATAAGTTTTTATTTCTTTTTTTCTGGACGTGCAAAGAAAAGTTAGTTACTAAACGTTAGTTTGTCCCTTTTTACCACTCATAATAAAAAATCAGCAGCAAAAATAAACACGGGATAGATAGAGACAAATACTGGTAAGAGACAGTATGAAAGGAAAGTTACATTTACTTTAACTTCAAGGTGTTGAAATGGGATTAACTTTTACCTACCACATATTCAAAAAGACTTTCCTCATCTGTAAAAAAAAAAACAAAACATGTGAATCTAATATGGGACATAATATGTGAACATTGCAACATGTCTATCCTAAAGTTTGCTGGAGTACATTTTAGGTTTTATGGCGGCATGATGTCAGCACAAATAACATACCTAAAACTTCTGAATCAGTAATATCCATTTCCTCATATATTACATTCAGTATTCTTTAAGCAGGAGAAATATTTTCTGAAAATGTATAACATAAAGAGAATAAAACGGTAAACATTTTCTTATCAGCTACATTTTATCATTTTGTAAAAAGGTGTCAATTTAACAGTTGTAAAACGCTCTAAACACTGCTTAAAAATAAACCAGTAAAAATGAATTAATCTACAATCGATAGCAGTAGATGGTGAGCTTCTGAAATAGTGGCTGGAAGGCTTACCTTAGTGGGGGAGGGGGGGGGCGCCACGTAGTAGGTTGATGGTCCTCCAGCAATAATACGATCCCAACAGAGAACTTGTCAGATGTTCCAACTCCCAAAGATGACACTCCAAAGCAAGTATTAGCTATTCGCAAAGAAGCAGACACGTTACTTCTCAAACAGGCTTGACTCTCGTCTGCTGCTTGAGTACCCTTATCCAGGTTTGAAAAGATTATTTGAGCTGAATCAACGTAACATTTGAGACGAATTGAGCTGACGCGTTGTCATGCATTCAAATTACACAGGAAAATAAGTCTGGATATTTTCAAGTTGGTGTACCTAGATTAATCAAGCTGGTTACGTAGTTTAGCAAATAAATGCTACAAAGTTAAATGTTTATATTAATGCGTATTTATGGGTGTACGGGTGGCAGTAGTTAGCGCGCACAACCCATGTACAGAGGTACAGAGGCCTTAGTACTCGACGCAGGCGACCTGGGTTTGAATCGGGCTTGTGGTCCTTTCCCGCATGTCTTTCCCGCTCTCTTACACCACCCCCTTTCCTGTCAGCCTACTGTCTGAAAAACGAGCCACTATTGCCGTAAAAACTAAAGTAGTTTAAACCAAAGTATTAAATGCAGAACAAAGAAGTCCACTTTCAGGCTACTTTATGGTCATGTTATTCTTACTTACTTGTTTTTCCTCTTCTTCTCTGGTGGATTGATTGGTGCATGCCTGCATCCCAACACCTTGTGTTACTTCTGTGTTTTGTACCGCTGACTGATGATGAGAGGGCACTCGGTTCTACAACTGGTCAAAACAGATGTTGGTTCATTATCAAACACCGAGATTCTAAGGCACGGGCTCTGACCCAGTTCTAGAATGATGGTTCTTCCAGTGGAAAAGGGGGGATAATGTTAGCAAGTTCCACATCTCTGGATGTTCATCTTACTAATACATAGATGTTTTATCTGATGATCTTCAGACTCATCTAACAGAAAACTGTTGTCCATATGAAGGTACAGTAGATGTGAAGTTTTCATGGAAACATTTTATTTTACTTTAAAACTAAAATGGAATTTAAAACGGAAAAAGATTAAAAGTGAAAATAAAGAAACAAACTGAACAATAAATATTAAAACTGAAATGTAGAGATTGGGATCTAAAAAAAAAATCCATCCATCTTCTCCTGCTCATTACTCAGGGTCACTGTGGGGTTGAAAAGTAGTTTACGTGTCATTGACATGACATATGAAGCTTGATTAAAATGTCTTTACATCTCTCTGCCCTTTCTGCTTAGCCTACTTTTGCACTCTGTTTTTACGGCTGATTGTTACTCATGACTAGGGCAATTATCTTTGGAAAAAAGGAGAGATCCAGAGTTAGCTCACAGCTTCAGCTACTACAGCTAGAAACCACTGATTATAGCCGAAATCTTGGTGTAATGATGGACTCAGACTTGAACCTTCAGAGGCACATAAAGACAGTTACTAATTCAGCCTTTCACCACCTTAAGAACATTTCCAGAATTAAAGGACTAATTTCCAAGCAAGATCTAGAAGAACTCATTCATTATTTTATCTTTAGTAGAATTGATTAATGTAACAGTGTCTTCATAGGTTTACCTAAAATGTCCATGCAGCTGGTCCAAAACGTTGCTGCCCATGTTCTCACTAGAACTAAAAATGTAGAGCACATCAGCCCAGTTCTGAAGTCCTTACACTGTCTCCCTGTAGGTCAGAGAATAGACTTTAAAATCTTTCTGTTAGTCTAGAAATCACTAAATGGATCAGCACCTCAATACATAACAGATTTGTTGTCGGTATATCAACCTCCCAGACCACTCAGGTCTTCTAGTTCAAGCCTACTATGTCCACCCAGAACCAAACATGGAGAAGCAGCATTGAGTTCCTATGCTCCACTTATCTGGAACAAACTCTCAGAAGACATTAAAAGTACTAAAAGCCTGAGATAATTAAGTCAAAGTAGTTCTAAAGAACTTTCTATTTTAGCTCCCTCCAGTGGACATTATTGTTGGCTGTATTGTTTTAGCTTAAAGAAGACAGCATTTCCCATGAAGACCAGCACATAAAATAGTAAAATCATGATCTCCCGGTCACCTGCAGTTGGATGGAAATACATATCTGTTTCCAGTGGTTGTGTGTAAGATGAATGGTGATGTAGCAAAATAATGTCATATGAAATATGAGTGTTGATAATAATAGCATTTAATTTTGGTTTCCTAGTCCAAAGGTCACCTCCATGATCCTTCTGGTCCCTGAACACACTGAAAACCATTTTAACGGATCACAGTGTCTCCTCAGGTACAACCAGCTCTTTTTTTGTTCATTTTATTATCCAAGTGTGGCAGTCTAACCACTGAGAGATTTTAAATGGTTTCCAATGTCTTCAGGGACCAAACGGGTCACAGAAAAGGTAAATAGAGAGGTTAAAGTAAGAAAATCCAACTTCAAAAAGAATGTGAAAATACAAGATGAAAAAATGTTTAAACACTTCAGGTATCAGTAAAACATGAACTAAATTGTTTGGAAAACAAACAGTGGGTCTGTGTAAATCAACGGCAAACGAATTGTCTTTTTTTGTATTTTGAGTGTTGTTTCAATAGAAAAAAAATCAATTGACTGAAAAAATAAGCATCACACCATTTTAATATTTATTTAATGATGGAGAATCGGCGGATCATCTGTTTAGACTGATTCTAAACCTTTGATGATAGAAATGGACAACAGCAGAGAGTTAAACAGCGATTGTGATAACCTGTGATTGTGATGTCAGAGCTGCAGTGAATGCTAGGAGATGTAGTTCCAGTCTGTTCATATGTAGTTAGATTGACACAAGGATGGTTAAAGTGAAGTGTCCTTTCTTTAAGCTACTTTACTGCTTTGTTTGTCTCTCCAGACCGCCTACAGGATTATGTTGCAAAAGAGGAGGGTTTCTGTGACCAGCAGCTCTGTGAACAGGAGAGGAATTTCAGTTTGGACCAAGAGGAACCAGAACCTCTGCCTATAAAAGAAGAGCTGCAAGCAGAACATCCAGCAGAACATCCCTGGACAAAAGAAGAAATCATGGAGCTCCCCATAAGTGAGCATGAAGAGCAGCTTGTTCTGAAGCAGGAGACTGAAGATACAGAAGAGAAACCTTTCCCATGTCTGACATGTGGAGAAAACTTTTTAAAAAAAGAACATCTAATAGACCACATGAGATTTCATACAGGTCAAAAGACGCATGAATGTCTGTCCTGTGGAAAAAGCTTTACCTTTAAATCTGCTCTGAATATACACATCAGATTTCACACAGGTGAAAAGCCTTTCTGCTGTACGATTTGTAATAAAAGTTTTGTTCTAAAAGGTCATTTGACTGACCACATGAGAACTCACACAGGTCAAAAGATATATAAATGTGCCTCCTGTGGAAAACGCTTCTCTTATAAAATGCATCTTGATAACCACATTAGAATTCACACGGGGCAGAGGCCTTTCAGGTGTCTGTCATGTGGAAAAAGCTTCTCTCAGAAGTCTAATCTTGACTCGCACATCCGAATTCACACAGGTGAGAAGCCATTTTCCTGTACAATTTGTGGCAAAGATTTTACCCGAAAAATTAGCTTGACTGAACACATGAGCATCCACACAGGTGAGAAGCCTTTTGTATGTCTATCTTGTGGACAAAGCTTTGCTTTTAAATCTGTTCTTAATAAACACATCAGAATTCACACAGGTGAGAAGCCTTTCACCTGTACAACTTGTGGCAAAAGTTTTTCTCAAAAGTGTAATTTGACAACTCATTTGACAACACACTCAGATGAAAGGCATTTTTCTTGTATGATTTGTGGAAAAAGATTCACTCAGAAATGTAATCTTGATAGACACATCAGAATTCACACAGATGAGAAGCCTTTCGAATGTCTATCCTGTGGAAAAAGCTTCACCAATAAAAGCACTCTTGATAAACACATCAGAATACACACAGGGCAGAAACCGTTTGAATGCCTGTCCTGTGGGATAAGTTTCTCTCAGAAATCGAATGTTGATAGACATGTCCGAATTCACACAGGAGAGAAGCCTTTCTCCTGCACGGTTTGTGACAAACGTTTTGCTAGAAAAGGTAATTTGACAGTTCACATGAGAAGTCACTCAAATGAAAGACCTTTTCCTTTTGAGAATTATGGAAAAGGGTTAACTTAGAAATCTCATATTGACATACATCAGACTTGCATAGGTAAGAAGCCTTTCTCCTGTGCTATTTGTGGCAAAGGTTTTACTCAAAAACATAACTTGACTAAACACACTACTCATGTGAGAAACATTTTTCATTGAAGATACATGATGTGAATTATCTCAAAAAGAGAGATTAATTCCTTCACATAGGAAGTCACAGCAGTTAGATGCCACAGGAATCAACAATAGAAGCATTTTCCATGTTTGACTTGTGATGAAATATCCATCTAGAATCTCTTTCATCGCATTACATTATAAAGCTCACAGGTTAATGGCATTTTTCTTGCTACGAATTTTGAGCACATTTTCATAAACAACAGAAACTATTGCCTACTGTGTACAAATGTTTTTCTATTGCATTATTTTCTGTGTTGAATGTTTCTCATTTATGTAATTAATTCTAGATTGCTCCACGCAGGCTGAACCTGTTACGGGGGAACCTGTAACCCGTAATTAGTCAGTTAGCCAGACTTTTATTTTTACGGGCCCACTTCCTGTTTTGCCCTAAACTGGCCAACTTATTTAAAGCCCCGACTCCAGTGCAGTAAAAGAACATCACCTGTTCCACTGTGATTGTGGCAAGGCACTCTCTTGAAAGTAATTTAACAACAAATATAACATCTTCTGCAGCCTCAGATTGGTAAACATGGTAAAAGCGATTTAAGCTTTTCAAAATCTGAAGAATTAATTAATTCAATGGCCAGGTTTTAAAAAAATGGACTCTCACCTGCAGTAACAGTAAAAACCTTAATGTCACCATAACTGCGTAAATAATTGATGATCTCATCATCTGCTTCAGTGTTCGTTACACCAGTAATGATGACAGAACGAGCAACATTGATACCAATTCCTTCAAAGAAATCCATATTTCAACACAAAAACAAAATACATTCACAGTGTCAGACTCCTGGCTAGCTTGCCACAGAATGTAACAGTTATGGGCTAGGCAGTTAACTGCGGCTACATAGGCAGCATCAGAAGATGGCTCGCTAAGGAGCCTGAAGTGTGAATGCAGACACGAAGCAATGGTTTCAGTTTTGAGGTATATATATTAGTGATTTGGGGGAAACAAACAACAACAAACAATTACAAATACACAGTGAGAGACAGGTTAATTCAAAACAATTAAATTCAAAGATCATAGAGGTCTTTTCCTTGTTTCCTAGCTCGCCATCCTTGGGTTCAGAAGAAGATCTGATCCATCAAAAAAAAAAAAAAAAAAACCCGACCTTGGAGCAGAAAGTGCTGTATTAGACTGCGATCAGCTGTGATAATCACAGTGACGGCCCAGGTAACCACAACCAACAATTCTAATAAAACAATGCTCCAATGAGCAATCGAGCAGAAGTTTCATACTGAAACAATAGTGCAATGTTACAACCAAAAACTCACCAATAGATCAAAATCAGTAGTTTCGGGGATTTTGGGTAAATTGTCAGGATGCAAACAGCAAGATGCCAAACAGCCAGCCACAATCATAGTGGAACAGGTGATGTTTTTTTTACTGCGCTGGAGGCGGGGTTTTAAATAAGTTGGCTAGTTTAGGGCAAAACAGGAAGTGGGCCCGCAAAAATAAAAGTCTGGCTAACTGACTAATTACGGGTTACAATATGGTTTCATATAAGTTACAAACAATATTTTTCCATGTTTTCTCTGAAATTTTCAGACAACTTAAAACTAGTATAAATTGTTTAATGGTATTAAAATGGTAAGAGGATGATTAAGGAAAGTGTCTTCAGTTTTTCTTTGGGGTTTTTGTTTGGTGAATATTAATAATTTCAGATTTAGTTTAAACCGACAAGTTTCTACATGTTAGTTTTTAGAAAGAACGTTGGAGCCTGCAGGTGAGACTTTTAAAGAAAAATAAATACAGGATGAACCAGTAAAATCCATGTCGAACATCAGTGTTTATGGTGCATTCCTTGAAATTAGATCTTTATAACTGGATAATCAGAGGTTTATAACCATCTATCGTCACATAAATTCTAAAAAAAAAAGAAAATCCGTTACAAATGATTTAATTAGCTTTAAACATTGAATCAGCAGGGATATATGTGGGACAATCTAAAAATCTTCATTTAGATCAGTTCTTAGCTGGATATGTCTAAAAGGATTCAATATGTGCTGTAGATCAAGTGTAACAGTAGTGTACATATGTTGGCCCAAATTTTAATTGCTGTGGGGGTAGGATAGGACAGGTTTGTAAGGAAATACTGTTATTTCTTCACAATCAATGTAATATGTCAGTACAATGCCCAAATTATGAAGATGAGAATGTGTCTGGCTTAGCACAATTTGTCTAAGACAACACTGATGGCTGCATTCAATGTTATTTCCCCTTCAATGTCAGCATTAATGTTACAATCCCCCATTATAATGACCTTGTCAGTGGTTAATGCTTAATGAGATAGGAACTGATATGGACCTGGTAGATGCTACAAAGTTACAAACAGGAGGTTTTGTTGTTTTAAAGGAATTGTAACTATTAACTGGCTGTGGACTAATCAATAAGTCAGACGGAAATTGTTGCTACCCCTTCTCCAAAAGTTTCTGGCTATATGAAAATTTAGATAGCTGGAGGGAGTTGCCTCAGTTATGCTAACAAATCTTACAGCCAGGTTTGTCTAAGACCACATCAATAAATTCGATTATCACAAATCAAGTAATCAACAAACTTTTTAAAAGGAGAAATCTTATATTTAAGAAACCACATTTAAAGTATTTGTAACCAATTTGTGCTACTTATGAACAAATACGTTGAGGAATTGAGATTTACCAATGTTTTAGCTAAAATTAAAATAAAAATTAAACTAAAAGTTCAAAAAGGAGGATAATAAGCACAAACAACCACATTGGCTAGAAAAATGAACAGACTGTTCATTACCAAAAAAATAAACAATATTATTTTAACTTTTTTCCCCAACAAAAATTGTCCACCCTTATTAGATCAGGTAGTGTGTTTCCTTGAGTCCAGATATTTTACTATTCAGTTCCCTTCTTTAGTTCTCTATCTGAAATTTAAGTCAATCAGTCAAGTCTTTGTCAAGTTCAATGGCCATATATTTCTTTGGATCCAAATCTTATCTTAATCCAGTGCAAAGCAGGCAGCAGATCCAGTAGTCCTGAGTCTGGTGGTGAAACTTGGAGCTCCAATCCTGGTGCATCCAATCCTGGCCTGGTGTGCAAACAAAAAAAAAAACAAAAAAAACCTGCATATATAGCACTTAATAAACTGTTAATGTCCAAAAGTTTGCAGGAATAATAAATCCCATTATCACAAAAAAATATATGTTTAACTAATGGCAAGCTTGCAAAAAAAAATATTACATTGTATGCAAATCACTATAAGCTTGTGCATAACAAAAATGCAATACAGTGAAAATTATTCTAATATTCCAATGTTATAAATTCCTGATTGTTTCTTTTTTTTAATTTTCGGAACAAATGAGCAGTAATGCCTATGATACTATTAGCATTAGCTTCATTTCAGATCGTAACAATATAACACTCACGGGAGAAAATCACAGCAGAAATGGATTTAACTGCAAGGATCAGGTCACTTGTTTTCTCTTCTGTCAACCGTTACTGGAATTTATCACATTACATCCTTTTCTTTTCTCTCAGTGTGCAATAGCTCCGCACAACCTGCTGCAACCAGCTACAGCTTCTTCTACCTTTTTTTTTCTTTTCTTTTTTTTTTAAGGCTCACAAGTCACCTACTGGCGGTTTCTAGTAGCAAAACAAAATCCTGAAAAAGAGACAGAATTACTGATGCATTTAATTACAAGAAAAAAAAAACTAAATAGAACAAAAATATAAAATACTATCACTAGTATTAAACAAATGAGGGTTACATATCGTTTTCCTCAGTTGGAGTCATTTTAAGTTTAATCAGATCATCATGATTTACTCCTTTAAGATTTTGTTTGTAATCGATATGATTTTGGCTATGGGTAATACTCTGTTTGGATAGGGTGATGGGTGGGTAACAGTAGAGCAGGCACAGGGAGGTTTGTTAAACTGTGACTCTCTTTCCTTTTCTACACGCTGGGCTGTCAGGTTTTAGAGGGCTAATGAATTTGGCCAGATTCTTTGAAGGAAGTGCTGCAGTATCTCTCTTCAGGGTTTACCCCAAATATTTGCAAATTATCAACGTAGCCCACATTGTTTACAGGAAACTACCTAAACAACTAATGGTTGAATGACAACATGTGATTAAACATGCCATTACCGGTCAACTTGTACATCAAGTTTTCTCATCTGACAGGGTTGTGTGCTGTCCAGGATGCTTTATAAACTATCCTTGAAATCCATCCGCTGTAAAGTTTCCACACCAATCAATAGTGACCAGAACTGAGCAGAAAAGTTCCTTTGTGGGATGTGTGTGTAGGCTTTGCTGGGGGTGTGCACAACGTGTGTGTGTTCACTAAGTCAAAGATGTGTGACTTCATGTTTAATGGACATCTGTGGAACCAAAATCCTGTAAATTTAAGTGGTTGTGACATCGGGTAGTGTTTATTCAGAGATCACACTTATCCTCTGAAAACATGGCTGATTAGGCAATTTTCTGATAACAGCAAACTTACACCGCTGCAACACTGGTACCATGTCCTTATAAGCAGCGCCAGATCGGCTGTAGAAAATGCTTTTTGGAGGCTGGAGAGTAAACGGAGGTGTCTGTTAAAGAGAAATGACTAATCTTCAACCGCTGTTTGTTACCTCACATATGTGAAGCTCGTGGTGATCATTTGATTAAGGATGTCGCTGTGGCTCTGGGCAATATTCAGCCATCAGGTCGGGTCTTACCTGATAGCAACCATCATGAGAGTGCTGGTATCAGAAAAGCTGTGTTGGATAATTGTAATGATTTCTGAACTGCTTTAAAGCTTTGTTGTGTACAAAATAAAATCTGTTTCATGGTATCAATATAAATGCATCTTATGTCATTTGTACGTCTGGGATAATCTATAGAAGTTAGGAATAGTGGAAATTGAATCTGAATTAGAAGATGTTATATAACTACCTATACAGTGTTTATATTTGTTAGCTGTATTTATGTTTTACGTTGCTTTTAGCTAGATGTTGTCTTTGGAGGGCTGAAAATGTGTAGCATGTGCTTCCACCTGTTTGTGGTACTTCATTTTTATATGGGAGTATATTCGCAGTATATGTTACTGCGAAAGACACGTTTTTGCCAAATAACCCTAAATAACTGAAGGATTTGTAGTATGTGTTATCAAATGTAAAACAAAAAACACATGGTTACACATGGTTGTCTCTGACCCCCGTTTTTATTCCCCTGACCACGAATCCAGATTCTTTTGCAGGGGTATCAGAGACGAAGCAGTTATCACTTCTTCCGCACACATCCTTGCTTTCATTCGGTCTTACTGACATCTCCTTACTATGCTGTTTTCTCAAACGTCTCTCAGCTTCATCCATCCAACCTTTTAAACATTTTGCTTCCTGCCATAATGCTTTTTTAGCCGTTAATTTCTCCTCAGTATTTTTATATTGTATTCAATCTTTTTAGTCCTCCAACATTAAAGGAACCTCATTGAGGAAAATCTACAAATGCAACCCAGTCATTAATTCATGCAGTGCTTTCAGGCCCATATTTTCTTAGCACAATAATGGTAACACTTTACAATTACCATAATTTATAAATGATAAAGAGACTATTTATTAATGATTAACAGATACTTTAATAATGTTTGATAATCATTTATAAATTGCATGTAAACCATTTATAAAAAGTAAGTAGATCATTAAAAATACCTAGCTTGTATTTTTAATTATTTTATTGTTAATCTTAATAACTGATCTATTTGCCTCTTTTAAATGGTTAATATGCAGTTTAAAATGAATCAAATAATAAACTATCTGTAAATCATTACCAAATAGTCTATTTACCAGATAAAAATGAGGGTTTTGATAATTATTGTAAAGTGTAAGTCTGTAAATGTGTCCTATTATTCTAAATAATTTTAGATTGGTGCCTCTTGGATGATGGAGGGGATCATTTTCTCTCCATTACATGAGTATCTTTTGGTGATATTTACAGCCTTCCCTCCAATACATTAGAGGAGCCCTCTCACTTAACCTTTGTGAAGGATCTTTTTGTTCTCAGGTGGAAAACACCAAATGGCCATTCGTCTCCCCACTGGCGTAACTTTCTGAAGGACTGGTGTGGACATGTCCCCACCATCCTTGGAAAGGTTGGCGACAGTCCCCACCAATAATTTATACATCTGTGTTCGACTCATTTACTTTAGCCATCGACAGTAACCTCTGGACGCTGATGTAACATCATTGGATCCTACGTCCACGGCTCCACGTCTGTCACTTTATGATATAAAATGATTGGCGGCCGCTATTCACTGTTTACACAGTAGCTACGTGTTTGGAGGAGAGACGACGCACAGCAGCACTAATATTAAGCTGCAGCTACTTCGGGTTTTATTTTAAACTAAAAAATAGTAGACGGGTTGGTTTTAAAAAAAAAAAAAAGATGCCACCGAAAAAGACGTCAGACGGCGCTTTATCAACAAAAAAAGCAATGAAGTGTAAGAAGCCTTGATGTTTCTGAGTCATTACAAAAGAGCCACTGAAAGGTACCAGTCTATCTGTACATATTAATATTTCTAATATTTGTTACTGTTGCATTCTCAGCAATATGAAAGCACTGAATAAAAGTATGGCGTTCACATGTGTTTGGGTCATTTTTAGCTCAATACAAAAACAAAAAAAAGCCTTTAAATCCTGTAACTGCAGGATCGTCACCCCCAACCCTTATAGTGTCCCCACCAACATTCATTGCAGTTACATCCTTGCCTCTCCCAAATAGAAATGAGTTTATCAGTGTTTTTTGCCATTTAAGTTACCGTGTTTCCCCGAAAGTAAGACAGTGTCTTACTTTCTTTATATCCCCAAAAGCCCCACTATGTCTTACTTTCGGGGTATGTCTTATATTGGAAAAAAAAA
>JAUZNJ010036026.1:0-19938 GCA_034780135.1 Jordanella pulchra
CTTTTTGATCACCCCTTTACCTGGTGTAAGTGTTGGAACTTGCCTCAGGTATAAATGTCAGCTTCTTTATTTCAAAAGGTGTTGGTGCAATGAAGACTGGGAGCTCCCAAATAAATCCACCTCAAAGACCTTTGTTCCCTTACTTCCTTCTTTAAACGCAGAGCCTCCGCCGGTCAGAGTGACAGTAATAAACAAAAAAATAAAAAAGTTACCCAGCAACTTGAAATTAGAATCGAGGATTAATTGAGGGGATGCTATGGAACAAAACCCATCTGGTACAACTGATAAATAGAAAGAAGTGATGGATCAAAATTAAATCCTAAAAGAAATCAGACAAGAAAACAATGAAAGGCAAAACTTTAACAGTGATAAGGAGTTGGGGAAGGCAGGTTGATCACCTGAGTCTTTTCATTCTTGTTGGAGATAGATTTTTTTTTCTTGCTTTGTGGGCCTATTATTATAGATTTCACTCTATTTTTGTATTTATAGATATAGTTCCTTGGCTCAACGTGCTGTATTTTTTCTCCAGTAAACTGCATTTGTAGCTATCTTGTTGAAGAATGCTAAAAAGAAGTGTAGTTTTACTTATTTTACTATATAATGTTGAGTCGGTCGTGAAGGAGTTTTTTTTGCTTGTGCTGCCTCTTTCATAGAAACAAACTGATCACTATTTTCTCTCTGTCTTGTGTTAGTGCCACTGTAGATGTTTGGCTAGCTATACTGATGATGTCATTGGAAATAGTTTGCTGCCATCTAGCGGAAAGAGTTATGCCAAGCTTTAATTGTTTTTATACAAAGTGCTTCAATCGATATTTTGATTTTGCTATATTGGAATTTGCTTGAAAGAAATAAAAAAAAAACAACGTATTTTTTCCTTTATAGTTTTTAATTAAATTTATCATTTCCAAAGTGTCAAATTAGATTACAGAAAAAACTGTGGGAACACAAACAGCTTGTTTAAGCTGTGAGCTCTCTCGCTTAGTACTCTGCCGTGTACAGCCAAATGTCACCTTTTAGTTTTAAGCTGTGAGCTTAAATTGCCACTTTGGTTGTAAGAGAGTGTAAAGTTCCGATCAGCTGTTTAATCAAAATATAAGTTCCTAAGAAAAACACACAGTCATTTTAAAGCTTTCAGTGGAAGATTCAATTTTATCCTTTTATTACTGTAGAAAATCCTAAAATAGCTTTTTTATTAGTTTATGGAAACTGTACCTCTTTCGTATTAGTCTGAAAACTGCAATCCTCTAAGAAAAAGAAAACTGCTGGTTTTGTTAATTTTTTATTTTACTTTGTTGCACAAGGTGCGGCGGTTCTTTTTTTTTTTTTTTTTTTTTTTTAATATTTTTTAAATCAAACTATCTCAGGATTGTGGAGCGGAGGCGGTAAAGAGAAAACCTGGATATTAGATAACCTGCGGGACTTTTCAGAATACTTCGGTCTAGCGGCGTTAACTGTGATAGAAATATGTTACATAATTTAGCTACTTTTGGCTGACATACAAGGACATTGTTTATTTACTTACCCGACGTCCAACGCAGATGGAGTTTCACATTTTCTTTAGCTGATTTTCTTTTTCTGTCTGATCTTGTTTACATTGTTGTTTCCGGTTACTACTAGATTAATTGGCTTATTATCATTGTCATTAGTTATTCAACAAGTTACTGGACAATGCTTGAGGGGGGTTAAGAAGTGTTTGCGGGTTTTCTAATTGCCCTTCAGGCTGCGCTCTCCATGGTGCTGAATCGCGTATATTTATTTTTTCGATTGTATTTATTTTCTCCAATTGAGGTGGTGTTCTGTTGGAGATGATATTTTTATTTTAAATAAAACCTTACCAATTAAAACCGAACGTGGGTTGCGTGATTAGTGTAGTTTGTAATTGGAGAGCTAATCTCAATAAAGTAAGATTTTTTTAATGAGCAAAGGTGCATATATATTGTCTTAACTGCGTTACTATATATCATATTTTTATTTAATACATGGCTGCCTGCATAATTGACTCGGTAAGCTCGGGTAAACAACATAGCCTACCATATATCAGCGAATTAAATTAAATTGAATTAACTTGAAAAATACTTCATTTATCCCACAGTGGAATTAAATTCTGTAGTAGGCTAAGTCATATTTTTTGTGGTTTTGTTTTTTCTTAACAAGTTGTTGTAGGTGTTGATCGTTGTAGCCAGGAAGGATCTTCACCAACGGATCTGGAGAAGAAAGCAAATCTGTTGTTGTTTAAAAGTCTTCTTGAGATGATGCTCACTATTGTCCATAATCTTCTTCGGTTTATAAATAATTCTCTTTTGTGAAACCCTAACCCCGTCTATGGTCCTGTTGACATGAAACTTGCAGCGGTTGCTCAGAGAATAAGCGTCATACGTAAAAAATGTGAAATCCCTCTTAACTTTTCATTTCTTCAATTTAGCAGGGAGTGCATTTCTGGGCATAGTTTGCCAATATATGCAGGCCCTATATATTTCCCTTAAATATTATCCTGTTGATATAAATCTTATACCAGTAGTTCATAGAACAAGTGTGAATATGTAGAAAAAGTTACTTCGCTTGTATTTGTTTATTTCTCCGTTTTAGCAGAGGATGCATTTTTTTCGCAAAGCCTGTTAATAGTGTGCCAATATTTGCATCCCCTGCTTATTTCCCCCAAGTATTATCCTATTTATGTGAAACTGATACCAGTAGTTTAGGGGATACGTGTGATTATTTAGAAAAGGGTATTTCACTTTTAACTATTTATTTTTTCGTGTTATAGGTGGCTGCATTTTTTTTTTTTTTTTTTTTGGCAAAGCAAAGTATTAACTTTCCGACATTCGCATCCCCTGTCGTTGCAAATATCGGCAGGGAATATTTTCATCAGACACTGAAAAAAAAGTTCGACTCTTAAGTCTCAATAGAGCTGTAAAAACTGTAAATATTTCAATAAATCTGCGAAATAAAGCCCACCGTTTTAGTGCTTACGTGTTTAAGAAACCCAATAAAGTTTCCTCTTCGGTTATATTTCAGTCCGTGTTCTCATCAATATGCGAGAGTTTAGAGCGATGCGCGCTCCCGCGGCAGGGGATGCAATTCTCGGCAGACATACGTTTCTCAGCATAACATCTGCCTTCTTTATTTCATTTATTTAGCTTTTTAAGTAATTTGCTCTGATGCTGTTACCTCAAAAGATGATCGAGGAAGAGATCACTCTCCACAACAGACTTATAATGGATATGTAGCATCCTTTTGCAAACGCTGCCAAATATCCTAAAAGATCCAACGATTAAACAAATGGGCACTAGAAAGTTTTATCCTCTTTTCTTTTATTGTTCCCTTACTGATCCGTAAATTATAGCAGAGAATCATAATTAAATGTGAGTGCCCCTTGTGTCTCAACACGTAGGTCTATTAACTATTAAAAACGGATATCTGATCATGATTTCGCAAAGTAAACAAACAAAATTAGTAAGGATCCTTGAAATGAAATTAAAATGGTGCTATATGCTAATACCTTGATTTACTTCCATCTGAATATGTTGCAGAATTGTTTCATTCTGCAGAATGGCTTCATTGTAGAGAATCATAGAGGGAAACCCAGAGTATAAAAACAGTGACAGCTCTTTGCTGAAAAATAACAGCTCTCGCGTTAATTTTCTAAACCTTCTATTGACAGCGCCCTCTGTAGTCGTAAAATCTAAAATATTGTGGATCACGTCCAACAGCAGCGGACTGACGTAGTGGTTGCTAGAGCAACCGAGTTGGCGTCACCACTCTCTGCTTTCAAATTCATGACTTCGCGTTTCTTCTCGTGGTCACGGTCGGAAAAAAATACACGTCCACGGCAGAGACATGGCGGCATGTTTATGAGGAAGAGTTCCACTCGCGTTTCCTTCAGTTTTTCGGGGTCGTGTATGTTGAAGCTGCCGCAAAACTGGACCTGAGAGTAGGGGCGCGACATCGCTGTGTCCGCTCGGTTTTTCCCCAACGTCGGCCAACATGGCTGAGGATGACAGCGAGTGGATTATAGAGAGCATCGTTGGCTACCTGGGAAGCCCTGAATGGGTTATCCCTATCACGGACTTTATGGAAAACAAATGTACAGGTAAAAACTGACCCTCTCACCTATATGTTGCTTTGTGAACTAGCGGCTAAGCTAACGCTAACTTTTAGTTGCGCAGCCAGTTTTGTTTATGCTTTCTGCACGCATGCATACTTTCTTTTAACGACAATAATGCAATCTTCCTTGCAACTCCAGATTACTCCTGAAATACGGCTTTATGCTTTTTTTCAGTTTTTGATGACGAAGATGAAAATAAGCTTTCATACACAGAAATCCATCAGCAGTATAAGAAACTGGTGAGTAGATTTAACCCGTTTCACGACTTGTAACCCAATTCATTAACATACGTTAACGATTCTCTAAAACTGCTGACTTGTCACGTAGTGAAACTGATTTCCTTTCCCTGTAGGTGGAGAAGCTGCTGGAGAATTATATGCAGGAGGTTGGCATCAACGAGCAGCAGTTCCTGGATGCATGCACCTCTCCCTTTGCCAAGTCCAAATCTTTGCAGGTATTTTCAGCGTCCTCTGCACACCACTGTGAGCCTGCCAGCTGACCTTAATGCAGAGACTGAGTACAATGTTAAGGATGGGATTTGCTTATGTAATCTCCCCCTTCAAGAAAAGTTAGTGTTTACCAGTAGATAAGCAAAATCATAAATTTGATTTCTCACATATCATGTAATCCAGTGTATAAAAAAACGGATGATTTTTTTAAAATGTATGAACAAAATTTAATGCAGTAAGATTTAGTAATATATTAGATGTGCAATAGATAATTTAATCAGTATGCATTGCTGCAAAAATAAACATTATCATTACACAAGGATCAACTTATTGCATTACAAACAGTTGAAGCATTAACAGTATTTCTTTTTTTTTTTATTAAATCAGACTTATCCTCTCCTGTTTTAAGTGAGTAATGATGATCAAAATTGCTTTTATTTTCTACAGTGGTGGATTAAAAGGAGAGAATTTTATCAATCTGTTTTTGAAGTCAAACATTGCACACAATCCTTTATACATAATAGGATTACTTAATAAACTGAATGATTCTAGTCACATGTTTTTGGCATCTTTGCACAAGCTTCTCACGATAGTTTGCTAAAATTTTATCCCATTCCAGCAGAAAGATGGGGTGTAACTAAGCCAGGTCTCTTAGTCACCTTCAGCTCTGTCTACATGGACTAAAATAAGGGCTTTGCAACAGCCTCTACAGCACATTCGCTTTGGTGCCATTGATCCTCTTTGTTTTAATTTGATTTTATGCTTAACCTTAACTTTCTGGCTGGTGTGTTGAAATGTTAGTTTATTATTTCCTCCAGTTTTTCTTTCCTCTTGATTCCGTGTATTCTTTTTTTAATGCACCAGTCCCTCCTGCATTGAAACATTAACACAAGATTATGGTACTACCTCTAAGTACCAGGGTTGCTGAACCAGATTTCCACTGGCACTGAACGAGAAGTGTGGCTAACTGTGCCACATCAGCAGTGATTAGGTTTGGGATTTGTTTGCAGTTCACAGGAGATTCAAATCTCATTAATTATCTCAAAGGTAAACAGTTGCTAACTGAAAATACTGCCGTGTTTGACTTAAACACAGATTAATGTGGGGAAAGAAGCCGAGGTTCATGTACCGGTATGTCTTCTTGTATTTGTGGTTGCAGTTACAGTTCTTCATGCATGGCTCAGCTTTCAGGCAGATAAAGCTTTGTCAGCATCACATTGATGACTAGGCATATTTGTGTAAATGCCTTCAGTGTAAGATTGAGGGCATTTAATGTAACTGATGAATGTAAGAAGTGTTTTTTTTTGTTTGAATATAATTATCATTACCATAAAATAGTTTCTCCACAGGCTGATGCTCCAAGCATCCCAAGTATCATGATATGTATCGTATTGCCATAATGTTGCCATTTCACACGCCTAATATTTACAGGTTAAATGACTTCTGAGGAAGAAGAAGAAGCTGTTGGTTGTTAGTGTACAGAATTCAGTTATATTTCATTTAGCAGCACCTCTTTTATCAGTCGACTTTGGTTCTAGTTTTGAAGAGAGACGTTTGTATTAAGGAGTAACAAAGGAGGCTAAGGACAGATCAAACTTGAGAGTTTCATTTGTAAAAACATTAAAAAAAAACATTTCTTACTCTCTTTCCCCTTCACCATTATGTTCACCATGCATAGATCAGGCATAGAAAGCAAAGAGCTAAATAGTGACAAAGATACTGGTCCAAGTTCACTAAATGACATTATAGACTTGGCCAAACTGTTGCCCAGGTGAAGGATCGACTCCTAATAGAACAGGAAGCGAGTGTATAGGATTAGCTGTAAGCATTGCAGTGTTTGACAACAGTGCCTAGTTTATGAGGGCATTGTTTGATTAGAAAACTACATGTTCTCAATTCAAGAGTGTTATGAATTTGGTTTGCCAACTTAGTTTAAAAGAAAATGTTTCATAAAAATGTTCATCTAAAAAAATAGCACAGCACAGTGTTTACTTTTTTATAAGCCTTGTTTGGGTTTTTTTATGTTTATTCTAAATTTCACAGTAAATTGGACCAAACAATATCAAACCAATTTTCCTGAAAAGCAAACTTGGGAGTTCCTGTCTATTGAATTTGGTTTATTAAAGCAATAGTGAACCATATCCTGTTGTAATCGAGGAAAATACACTTTAAAAAAATCAGACTATTATAATCCACCTGAAAACATTTTATACTTGTTTTTATGTTTTTCTACCAGGCAAACCTGTTAGACCTTTTTTATATTTAATGTCTACAAGGACTTACAGGTCACTTTTCTACAGAGGCTGGACAAATTTATCATTTAATTGTTGTGTGACCACAGTATTGTTAAACCAACACTCCAACTTTTAGCCACTAGGAGCGCTAGACCTGTAATTCCCAGATTCTCATGAAGGCAACTGGCAGCACTCCACTGTTGCAAAATGAAACCGTCTCCCTCCATGTTCTGGAATCTGACAACAGACCACTTTGAAGCAGCAGATTGAGAAGTCATGACTTGACTTTTAAAGACAAGACTCTAGATTAAATCCTACATCAGATGCATCAGTTTTTTTTTTTAGAAGAGCAGCTCACATGAAATCACATCAAGTGTTGTATATGACCTGAAAAGTCATTTTGTATATCTCAAATGAAGGTAAAAAAGAACAGTAAACCAATTCATTATGTTGGACCTCATGGCAAACCACCTGGAGTAGGAAGTACATTCCTTTTGTATACACATGTATTCCTTGTTCATAAAACAAAGTCAATTAAACTCTTTGACAAAGAGTTCGTGTCATAAACAATGTTTTCTAAATAGGTGTGTCCTAATCAGGATTATTAGCACCAACACTCAACTGGTCCACAGCCTCCTTTTTTATTATTCTGCCTTTTGCACCAGTTACCATTGAAGCATCGTTGCCACTTTCATGTTATAATAAGTTTGTGTTTCTGTTTCCAAGGCCGTGTTCCAGCCAGTTCTGGCTACAGATGACTTCCAGATGTTTCGCTCACTGATGGTTCAGAAGAACATGGAGCTGCAGCTTCAGGCCCTTCGAGTCATTAAAGAACAAAACGGTAGGTGGAAGTACAGAACACATCGTACCTTATATCCAAACATACTCTGTCTCTGTGTGGGAAAGCTGAAAATCAAATCTCTGTGTGAAGGGGCCCTTCCAGAGTGCCTGACCGATGGGGTTGACGTGATGACAGAGTTGCAGCAGCAAGAGATGAAAATCCTGGAAGATGTTCTAAAGTGGGTTTACTTTCTTTTATTTATTCTACTTGAATTTCTTCACTGTATATATTTTTTGTCAGTATGTGAGCAGAGATCTTAAAGCTGCTATACCCCAGCTCTCTAATGGGATTTCGCCAGTGACAGCCAGGCCAAATAAAACACAGAGAATCCAATAGGAATGCAACTAAGCTCATTAGCTCTCAGCTAATTGTAGTTAGCAGGACTGAAAGTTAGAGCACTGAGAGTATTGTCTTCGTCTTGCAAGGCTACCTAAGCTATCTACCCCCTGCCCACCCTCCCTTCCAGATCACTGCAAAAACATCTTGCTCCTACATAGCAAGCATGTCAGAGAGGTGGTCTCAAAAGCTTTTTTTATTGTTGCTCTTGGACAAATCCCCCGATGCAGGCTTGATTAATAAAACCCTTCTCTCCAGAGGAATATTTCGCCGTTTCTGCCCTCAGTCTGGTTTAGAAGTTGACAAGATGATGTCATCTGCTGGTGCTGCTACACTCAGTTTTTATAAAGTCCAGTATGAACATTTTTAGGGTGCTTTTTGCTTCCCCTTGCTTAATCTCCTGCAGGTATAACACCAGTTTGATTGAACTTTCCCCAAACTGGCCCGATTCAACCCCTTAGAGAATATAAAGGAAGATTAGCGGCAGTAGGACCAACAAAACTCACACGCTGAATGCTGCTGTTAAAGCAACCTGAGCTTTTACAGCACAGCAGCAGAACCAGAGACTGATCACCTTTAGTCCATCCTGCATTGAGGCAATAAAACATGCAAAAAGAGATTGATTATTATTGATCTTATGCAATATTCAAATGTTTTGATTAACTGATTGTGGGGTTTCCAGTTGCTTTGAACCACAATACTCCAAATTAACAGGTATCTATTACTGTCATTCCTGGCAAGGTGTGTAGTTGAAGCATGTGATGTTGAGAGGTAATTAATGAGATGTAAATTGCTTACAGCAGATGTGAACCCTTTTGTTTCTTGTCATGAATTAAATCTCATATGTTGATACTAACTTGTTTGCTACTGGCCTGTGTCATCCTGCTTAGAAAGTCAAAGGAAGAGTATGAAGAAGAGATGTCCAGGAGGCTCCTAATAGAGAAACAAGTCGGTTCCACTTCCAGCAGCGCTTCAGATAAACCAAATACAGAAGGAGACGAGGCTGCGGGTGCTGCATTAACTTCAGGCAAACAGAGCAATACTTCCAAACCCACGTTAGGTGAGTCATGAGAAGCAAAGATCAACACATTAACAGAAGAAAAGTTGTAAAAGAACAAGCTAATTGAGATCAATATTAATCGCGTTTTTTTTTTTTTTTTTTTTTGTCGAAGTTTTGTTTCTATGTCTTGCATGATGTTTCCTCTTGGCAAATAATTAATTATTTGAAAGGGTTGTTTTCAAGTCTAATCTGTGATCATTTGTTTTTTAAAACTAACCACAGTCCAACAGCCACTTGTTTAGACAAAGGTTGTTGGATGTATAGAGAAAAGGATCTTTTAAGGCATTATTCAAAAGAACAGTATACTATAACAGATGCATAAGTAATTTAGAGAAAAAAATCAACTAGCTACACCAAAGTGCTGTATGGGCATGAATGAAACTATATCAATATATAGCAATATAGAGAAAAAGAAACTTCAAAGCTGTGGTAGAACTGTGATCTCCTTACATTTCTGACAGATACTCTGAAGTCATTTTATCATGGCTTTGAAAAAACTGATTAATAGTTTTTTAAACCGAATTCAAACATAGACTTGAAGCTAATGCAAGCAAACAAAAACCAAAGTAGAGCGGTCAATTGATTAAACTACACTGAGAAGGTCCGCAGCTGCATTTTTGAAAACCTGAGAATATAAAGGTTTGCATCACTGTCGCACAATCTGGATGGTCTTGACATTAAGCAATCGTTAGCTGAAAAAAGCCTGCCTTTATAACTGGGCTTCCCCAGAAACAGAAACAAAGAGGAGTTGGAAAACCTAGTCCAGTCGTTCTGCGCTGAGATATCTGTTCACAGGTAGCAGAAGATCAAAGTCTAATTCCCTAAAAGAGAAAATATTAACATTTTTTTTTTTCAGAAGATATTCCAACAAACAAAAAAAAATAAGCTATTGGTTGTTTTTTTTGTGTGTGCAGACTGTGAGGGTAGCAGCGTCCAGCCTAGAGTTCTTCCACCTGTTAGAGCTCCAACTAAATCCAGTGAGTCCTCCGATGCGAACAGGCGTCCAGCAGGAGAGCAGAGCAGCAGCAGGGAAGCTGCAGCAGATGCCTACCTGGAGGAGGCCCACAGGGAAGCTGGTTTCTCTAAGCCATACACTGTGAGTCTGAATTTGTCACATCTGTCGTTCTTTTTACTCTGATAACAGCTAAATTTATTGAACCATCTCAGGCTGGTAGGACTGAGAAAGGAAGTTCAATAGATTTTCAGTCAAACATAGATTTCCACCACAAGTATGACTGTCTTACTGATAAGTGGATTTCTGCAGGATTTAGAGATATTCTGTGAAGAAGCATCAAAACATGACATTCTACTTTTGGTCAATATTCTTATTCAGTTTCATCCATGGTTTATATTCTTTTCTGTTATATTTTTTTTTACTCTTTTGAACCTGTCTGCAGGAGCTGTCACCGTCGCAGCAGGAGCAGCTCCAGCAAAGGGCAGCATATCTGTGTCAGCAGCGAGATAAGCTTCATGCACTGAAGAGAGAACAGCAGAAAAACAGGCAGGAAGCCGAACCAGAGGAACCATTAGACACTCCGGCAGCAGAACCATCCACCAATTTGGTAAATGCAGCCTGTCTCTGCTCTCCTTTCTCTCCAAGAAATAAAAAAAAAAGAATTTCACTTCCTTTGTTTTCAGGTTTGTTATAAAGTAGATTTCCTAACTTATTTAATGTAGGGTATAATCTCTATAATCCATAGTCCATGGCTCTAAATTAGAGGCTTATGAATTCAGGATCCCCCATGTAATTTATTTATATTTTTATGAGTTCTCATTTCATTGATTTGAAATGGCTTACCTCTGTTTTACCTCATATGTACCCCAGATGTTTCTTTTTTTATTGTTTTTCTTGTTGTGTCTGATCTTATCCACCCTGGCCTGTCAGGAGGGAGTGGGAGAGCCCCAGATGAATGGGGCCAGCTCCCCTCTTCCTGCTCCCACTTCTCCAAAACAACACTCTTCCAACTCCACCAAACAGAAGGTGATCCATCAGCTCCCTGATGTGAACACTTGCAGTGTCATGCTAAATGTGTTCACACCTCCAAACTTTCTTTTAGCTTTTCTTCTTTTCTTTAGAGCGGCCTAGTTAAAGTCCAGACGTGAATCCAACAGAGCATTAGAGCCCAGAGTTAAGTTGTCATTCACAGAGGCTCTGTCTCTGAGCTTGATGTGCTGTAGTTGCATCAGAAAGGTGTAAGCTGAATGCACATGTTCAGTTTTTCAAGTTTTGATTCACAAAAGGAATTGAAAAATTATATTTTATTTTCTTTGTATTTCAGTTATCCACTGCTTTATGTTAATGTGTTGATCCAATAAAATACCTCCAAGCTGTAATGTACATTATGTGAGAAAGTTAATGGGGTGTGAATACTTTTGGGAACTGTACTCTGAGTTTTTCTAGTGTTAGTTGTTTTGCTTTTTTGTGTGTTTTTTTTCCTTTACATTTTGTCCCACACATAACTGTAGGTATTAGTAGGTATTGTCCTAAGAGATAATTCCAACTAATTGATCAATATAAGTGCTTCATTAGATCCTAGTAAGTATTCATTCCAATAACATTTCAGCTAAAGCTGTTGCTTAGCATCATTAACCCTTCTGTCTGTTCCCATCGCTTCACACAGCAGATATCTGCAGAGGAAAAAAAGAAACTCCAGAAGAGAAAACACCTGGCTGACAAGCTGAAGGAGGAAGTCGTCAAGAAATAACTAACTCCATACACAATAAGTGATCCAGTCTCTCACGTTTGAACACACGGCATGCTTTGTACTCACTTGTAATTCACTGTATATAATACTTTTTTTTTTCGTAAGACCAAAAGTTAGTTAAATCGACTCTATTTTTTCATGCTGTCTGAAGTGATGCATTTTACGTTGGGGTTTGGATGTACAGCCCATAACTTTAGGTCATTTGTCTTATTAAATTTCAAATTATCAAGCTAGCTTAATTGCCAGTGTAGCATGGATGATAGCTGGATGTACTGCAGTCATTTTCTCACTATCTTGGAATCCCGTTTCCATTTGAAGATGTTTATTTTTCCAAAACTCATAAAATACATTCAAATCACTGTTCATGGTTTGTAAAGTAGCTTGTAAATATCTTCAGGGCTGCAACAAGTAACTAAAGACCAGTTTTTTTTTCCCTATGAAAATGCTGAAATTTGTCAACCATCAGATTTGGAGTGTAATGTTATATATTTTTTTTCTACATTGTATTATGTTAGATACAGGCGTCAATATAAGGTTATTACATTCTTTAATTTACATTCTTTAAGTGGTTTGGCTTAAAAATGATTTTACAATCATTAGAGGATGCAGATTAAGACATCATGGAGTGTTGGTGGAAATGGGTGTTTTGTCGCTCTATGTAACGATAAAGAACAGATACATCTTACTCAGGTCATTATGGTAGTTATTTCAGGAACTCGATTTAAAATGGGAACATAAAGGTTTCTTTTTATTTTGATAGCTAAGGAAATCTAAATTATCGTTTGTTGACAGAAATGTGGCCGTGCTTTACAGTATATGCACCAAGTCAGCTCATCATAGTCTCATTACCTTTTAAATTCAGTTTTTGTGACACTCCAGAATATGTTTGTAGATCCCTTTTGCAGCAGTAATAAGCAGTTATGGAATATTTTCAAGGACTGAAAACTTTTGTGATAAATATGTAAAAGGAGAACAGCTTTGTTTATGCTGACGGTGCTAGGTTTTATGTGTTCTGCTTCCCATGCATTTTCCATTTTCAAAGGCAAGCTTCTTCAGTTCAAACCGTTGATCTTTATCTTAGTAAAGTTCAAGAGATTAACACTAATCACATGTTCCTAAAGGGGCCAAGTAGGAGATGTGTTGCTTTACATGATTGCAGTATTCATCTATAAAGCAACCAGCAGTTTTCACTTTAAGCATTTATGATCCACCAGTCTGTGTCTGTATGTGTATGTTATGCTGTTTTAATAAATCAAATTTTGTAGAAACACAAACTCCAGGCTTTAAAATGACCGTACTGGTCGAAGGGTGGTTTGTTCATCTGTTGTAAGCTTGTAAAAAGGTGTCATCTGTTAAATCACAAATCATGATCTATTTAAAACCAGATACACAGATCATACCAGCAGCCAATGAGGCTCGACTTACAGAAGAAGAAACCATCAAATTCAATGTCAGGATCACATTTAATTTCAAAACTTATCAAAGAAATTCATACAAATGTTAAGAATGGACAGTGGTACTAAATGCACTTGGTACAAATTGAGAGCAGAAATGGTCGTTGCTGAGTGACGCTGACAGAAAGGAGCAAAGCTACTTCACTGCTCAGCTCCAGACAAGCAAATTGGCATCTTAGTCATTCCAACCACACTGCTTTTATCCTCGCACTTAAGTTTTGAATCCCTTCATCTGACTTTGTGCGTTTAGATTCTGTAAAACACATTAAATTTAAAAGCTACACTGCCTCAACCACAGGGGTCAAATCATGTGATTATCAGATCAAAAGAAATGGCTCATCCATTCATACTTAACATTGCATCAAATGCTTCCTTCAACTTATTTCACTGCAGTTTTCTTAAAAGAAAGCAAATGTGAAGGAAAGATGTGTTCAAGAATATCAGCTGGTATGGATATTGAAGACCTTCAGCTCGACTGAAGTGGGGGACTCTGCACCTGTCATCTGTCTGAAAGGATAGTTTCTCAACCTCATGAAAGGTAGTCAAATGAAACCACAGCAGATTGACTGTGATTTATAGAAAGGCCATGAAACCCAAACTGAAGAAAATCCTAACATCATCCAAATGGTGGCTTCAAAAGTGACATGCTGCAGCATGAATATTGAATTTTTAAAACCTGACATATTTAACTTTTTCTCAAGTTTACACTGACTCAAACAAAACAGACCAAAAGGGTGAACAGTGATCCCCACCTTTTTCTCTTGTGACAAAAAAATAAATGAAAGAGGAAAAAAAAGGCGGCAGGTGGGCAACTCTTTTCAAAACCACATTGTGAAAATATGGGTAGAAAGAGAAAGGAACATATATACAGTATTTGAACAGACTTGAAATGCAGGACTCCTGGTTAACAACCCTGCAACACATTGTGTGTTTGTGTTCTGTGTGCTTCGCTCAAACTGATGCCATGGCTTTTAATGTTTGAGTCCTGCTCTACTGAAGCTCAGCAGCATCACAGCTGAGTCTTCCTTCCACATTTTGCTTCGTCACCCCTCCCCCTTCATTTAACATTTCTATGCTGCCTGAATATGACACACAATCTGCTCCGGCCAGTCGAGCTCTCAGGGCTAGTCCCGCTAGCCTGGGCGGCCAGTTGAACAGTGCTGGCTGGTTGGGTTTTGTTTTCTGCCTCTTCGGTTTGGTATGACGATGGATGGAGAAGACTGTTGTAGTGCCGTAGCTTCCGGGCTTTTGCAGCAACAAAAATACAGTGAAAAAAAAAAAGAGACGATAGGACTGAACCAAGGCTTGTTTGACAGCTGAACAGTGAAGGAAAGAAAAGTGGAGGAAAGTGAAAAGCAAGGATGAAGAGATTCGATTTCCTGACAGGATTGTGTGTTTAATAAAAAGGTGGGTTAAAAAGAAAAGTCAGTCTACAGAAACAGACTGCAATCTGTCTTTCCAGAGAAGCTCTCCACCTCCTTCCAGAGAGGGAGCAAGGAGCAAAGTTCAGGACTGAGAAAGGCGGGTGGCTCATCTCGCTTGGTGCAACACCCCAGAAGGACCAGAGGGTGGCGGCGGCAGGTCTGAGACAGCCAGGGGATAAGGGAGTAGGAGGGACGACGTCCGTCCACCATGGCCAAACCAGAGAGGACTATTATTAGCCTTAAGAGCTCAGACGGGGTCGCTTTCTTGGAGACTCCTCCACTTCTTCTTCCTCCTCCTCCTCTTCATCCTCATCGTCAGGGTAGTCCACCAAACCAACGAGAGCGGTCTAAAACCAACAGAAGGAAGGGGAAAAAAACAACTTACAAAATAGCAACAAAAGAAAGCATTTTAAATGTTTTTCATTAAAATAGTCCACTCATGGGTTACCTTAGCAACAGGAGTGGCAGGAAGAGCAACTGTTTTGACAGAGGAAGATGAGCTGTTTGAAGTGACGGCTGGTGAGGCAGCTGGAACAGCGGCAGACTTGGCGTTGTTGGCTCCGTTGGCGGCTCCTGTGTTAACAGACAGCGGCCATGTTTGGATTCAGTAGTTGAATCCAATGTTTCCAGGAAACTGAACGTATTCACAGCAGTGAGGATTACCCTTTTTGGCTTCCATGAACTTCTCATAGCTGTCAGAGAAGTCCTCGTCCGTCCTCCTTTCCACAGTCTCTCCCTCTTCATCCTCGTCGTCATCGTTGAACCACAACTCTTCATCCTCGTCCAACGACCGCGCGTCTCTGCGGTACCTGAGGATAAAAAAATTGAAAAAATGATGTAAAAAGCACTAAAACATACCACTTTGCTTATACATTCATTTCAACAGATCAGAATCAGTTCACATGTTCCAGAATCAGCACATGTGTAAAAACAGGATTACTGGTGGAGCACAGATCCTTTCATTTTCCATGTAAATAAACTTTAGCCTCCAAGTCAATAACTGGCTTACCTACATATAATGGTTCAAGGTTCATCTGCACTTGCTGAGTGTCATTCCAGCTGTTGGTAACTCATTTATTCTGTTTTCAATACTTTAAAACACAAACTTTTTAAACTCTTTTTGCTGCCAGCTCCTTTCAGCAGTGTTCTTTATGAAAAAAATCTTTTTTTGAAGCCTCCCAAAACATCTCAGGAAACTATTTTCCTTTCTTAACTCACCTGTTGAGTTTTTGACTCTGCCTGTCTTTTTCCTGCTCGTATCGACCTTTCAGGCCCTTGAAAGTCTGAACATACTCAATAGATTCAAGTGCTTTGTAGAAATTATCCACAATGTGAGCTATTAGAGATTTGATGTCCTCCTGGCAGGAAAACAGTGAGAAAAACATTTAGTTTACATAAATGCTACAGAAGTGTTTTATGGAGGTATGGATTTCATGTTAACGCACCACTTTGATGAACTCAAAGAGTTCAATGATGGCTGAGTTGAGGAGGTTGTATCGGGTGCCGTTGTCCAGCAGGGCATTTATGACGGGCTCAAATAGGTTCCCTTTGATGATGTAGCGGTTGTAATACTCATCTTTTAGTCCAATGATCCTGCGCATGAAACGCAACGCGCCTTGGGCCAAAGAAAGAGTCATTTTTAAGTAAAGTAAAACAGGATACAGGTGAGACAAAAGTCAAGTCAACCATTATTGGAAGGTTTGGAAGAAGGATGACACATTAGGTTTTTAGATTGGGACTTACAAAGAGCAAGGAAGGTGTGTTTTGAATTCATGAGCACCAGTACTCTCCTGAGCAGGTCTTTGTTCATAATATAGGTCTTGATATGGTAGGTGTGGTGCTCGACACAGAACGTGAGAAGCTCCAGGATCAGTGCGAGCAGCTGAGCTGTTTGAAAGTTGTCTACACAAACAAAAAAAGATGTTTCTGATCAGAAAATTTAAAACATTAAATATGTCAACTTAGATCAATAGAATCCATCAGAGCCCACCTGGACAAACTGGGTTCATCTTTGCAGACCCTTCTGGATGATCTGAAAAGCCACAGCAGTGAATATCACAAACATTTTTCAACATTACAGTCTGAACTATGGTGCCTTTATGTGCCTTGTTTACCTTTCGAGTTCTTGTCATGTGCAGTATTGGCCAGAAGAGGAGCGGTCAGGACATGCATGCAGTACTTATAAAAGAAGCTCAGGAATTCTGTCTTCTCAGTTTTCTGGAAGAGATGAGGTTCAAGAGGCATCCGTATTAAACATCTCCACCAGTACATTCCTTGAAAGTTTAAAACGATACACAGAGTTTGGTCATTTAGTGCCTCCAGCATAATTGGTTTCCTATCACATAAAAACTGGAATATTGATTTTATACCATGATAATAAACAGAGCATAATGGAAAAGGGAGAGAAATGAACAGTTTTCAAGGATTAAAACAACTATAAAATGATAGCATTGTACAAATTCTCTCTCTGAGCTTTGACTAGGCCATTCTAACACATTTTTAAACCTTAATGGATTTTTTGTGGCTCAGGTTTAGGCTTGTCCCATAAGAAGACAAACCGTCACATTGGCATCAAGTCTTTTACAGTCTCTACATGGTTATTCTCTTTACCCCACATCAATCTCCCCATCAACTAGCCAGCTACCTCGTCCCTGCTGAAGAAAACTCTCCCATAGCAGGATACTATCACCAACATCCTTCACTATAGGGACGTGCAGTGTTGGGTGAGACCAAGACCGCAAAGTATACAGTTAGTTCCCAGTCATTGTGATAATGGCCAATCCAAAAACACACAGCAGAGACTCAAATGTTTACTTCATATTTTGTGAAGCATTAGGCATTAAATACCAATCAACTGAAGCCCTTCATGTATTCACAGACCAGGGTGGATGCAAACTGCTAATATGAAGGTTTAGTGAGCAGAAGGGGAACGGAGGTAAATGATGAAGAACTCTTGGTTGAAAAAAAAAATAAATAAAACAACAAAAAAAATGTATTTTAATTTGTATATATTTTCATTTCAAGAAACAGACAAACAGGGTTTCTGCAGAACACAAAGAACGCTAATAGAATCCACCAAATTAAACTTCATTGCCACCTTCAATACAACCACATAAACCTGTATGCAAAGCCAAAGTTATACTTATTCACTAAGCTGAGTGGAATCTATGCACACTGTAGTTTTTATCTTCGTAGTCTAGAGTACCAATTTCCTAAATTTCTCATGACATATTCCCAAAAAAAGCACAATGGATGACGTAGTCAAGTGTCTAGTGTGTTTTTTTCCCCCTCCACCAGGTACCCGATGCACACCTGTCAGTGGTGCATACATTGCACTACATTAAGAGCATGAAGACCAGGGATACAGTGAGCTGAGAAGGCTTCATCAGTCTGGTTAAATAAAAACAATCCAAGATGCCACATCCCATCTTGGAATTCCTTATCCCATGTCATTATTCCATGGATGTATGAAGCATGCACCATAATGTTTTGGGCCTTTCTTTTGCCAAGAATCCAAAGCATTAAGATATTATTCACACCAAGAGCGGGTCTGTAAGGTATTCAGAGCACTTCACAGGAGAGAAATTCCTTTAATACAATCTAGAACGAAGCTGCAACATAAAATGTTGAAGAGGTGAAGCACAATGAAAGCTTTCCAGATGCACAGTATTTATGTATATTGCAAGAAATCATCAGATTAAGCACCGTAATTGCAGGTTCTCCTCATATCAAGCAACCCTAGTTGAGTCGTAGGAATATTGTTACAGGCACAAGGTAAAGTGATAAAATGTGAAAAGGTTTGAGTGGTGTGATTGCAAAGATTTGAACCTTGTCTCAACCGCTCCCTTCAATTGAGTTAAACAGGAAAAGACCCCATTCATCAACGTATATACCCCTGGACCAGGGCATTGAACTGAATTGTAAGTGGTTTTACTTACATTGGTGGAAGCCAGCATGTTTTCAGGGTCAATAAGAGTCCTGAGCAAACCCATCAACTGAACAGCCCCCCCTAACTCCGGATCAGAGTCACAAATCATCTGCTTGATCACAACATTGATCAGGAGAACATCCTGAAACACACGCATAAAAACCAAACAGACATGAACAGGTGCATCCATTTAAAAAGTGTTAAGTGTATTGGGTAGCAAACTTTCAGAAAAAAAACGTTCTGTAAATTGATGCTCACATCTTCAGTCTGCTGCGGTTCCTGCATGACAAACTCCCTGACCATCGATGGGCTGAACTCCACCAGGTAAGAGAATATGTCGATGGCCGCCGCTCGCACCTGCAAGTCATCCATTCCCTATAGAAAACCCAACATATTGGAAAAGGTGTATTAAATTAAATACACAACATAGACATTAATTTTCATTTTTAAATTACTCAGCAGAAGAAAGAAGAGTCGACTTAGAGAAGCCTTCTAATTTTTACTTTTTTGAATATTTGGTAACTTAAATGCATGATTATCCATCAACAGAAAGCTGCTCATAGTTCTTTTGATTAAACATGGATGATAATTCTTATTAAAGACCATCAAGCATAAGGCTTAAAAAATACAACATTGTAAAACAAATGTTTTAATAAAAAACAGATCACACCATGTGTAACCTATTAGTTTTAGTTCTTCAAATGTTTGGACAAATTGATCATAGGAAGATTTTAATCACATTCACAGCAGCCCAACAACGTACCATCACTATTTCAAGAGCAGGTAAAATCCCAAGATTTGCCAAAGTTTTATAGAAGGCATCCCTGTTTTGTGGCTGCAATGTTTGGGAAAAAGCACAGAATTCCTTGACAAAGTTCACCTGCAGAGTAGGAGAAAAAAAAAAGAAAAGTCAAACACATTTCAACAATAATCTAAAATAATACGCATTGTTAAATGTTGTGTTTTAATAACTACTTTACCAGTTCTCGTCTTTTACTTTCTTCAGTGGCTTCATCTGTCAGCTGTGCAAAGACCTCAGTGAGGAACTTCTCATCCTCCTGTGACAACATAACAACCGATGTTAAAAACAAAAGCAACAAAATAAAGATAAGTTTGAGATAAGATTCAAACTAAAGTAAAATAAAAGAACCCAATCCTGACATTTATTGGAGCTTACCATGATGATTATCCCTAGAAAAGTTTCCATTCACCTGTATAAGAACAGTTGGAAAAGACTAACAGAAAATTGATACTCCCATCATTTCTTGAATGTTACTTTGCTCCTCCGCTTTAGTTCGGCAGGAACCTTTGATTTTTCTGACAAGGAAACCCCAAAACTTAATATTTTGTTTCAAAACAAACACCAGGAATGTTATATTAACATATTTTAATTTTAAGCCAG